>APFE031628437.1:30911-61721 GCA_000404065.3 Pinus taeda | reverse complement strand
GCTTTAGAGGACATCATAATAGAGCTTGGGCATGATCCTAAGGATGTCAAAGCAGTGCAGGATCTTTTGAAACTAAGGGATGCTGATATGGCAGCATTAAAGAAGATGATCAAAATCATAGCAACTCTTCATCCCCAAACTGAAGAGGTTGCCCAGCTAAGACAAGACAAGGATGCAGCAGCTATGCTGGTAACACTATACAAACAACTCATCCAGACACAAGAGAAGCTGGAAGAATCAGAGGCTGCACTTCAGGTAGCATTGTAGCCAAAAGAGGTAGGACAAACTTCACAGCCTCCACCAGAAACAATCAATCTGGAGGAAGCTCCTCCAACCACTGCCCCTCCCAGTCAGCAGACACAGCAAGCAGCACCCTCCACTTCAACACCAATAACAGAGCAGGCTGAAAGCCTTGACATGCAGAAGCTCAGAAATGAAATTCAAGTCTTGGAGGCCCAAATGTCAAATTTGAATCAAGCCAAAGAAACTCTGGCTAAGATCAATGAAAAATATGATAAATCCAAGCAAAATGTGGCTGAGAGAGAAAGAGAGGTAAAGGCTCTCAAAAGGAGGATAAGTGAGCTAGAAAAGGAGCTCACACTGGACAAAGTAACAACTGAGCTCAAGAGAATCCTATGGGCCAATATTGGCCAATCCATCACAGACCAGTGGGAATACATTGAGGCCATTCATGAGCAAATGGGGCTCATTGGAAAAGCACACAGGGAAATCCAAAGGGCAAGAGCATCTCTAGGCAGCATGCCTGAGGCTACCACCAGAATGATAAATGTGCTTAATTATAGGACAAGCTCTCAGCTAATCAAAATGGGAATTTCCAACAGGAATGAGACCATTTCAATGGTCAAAAGGGTCCTGACACTAAGAAACCTGGTGCAGACCTTAGAGAGAAGAAGCCAGGATATGCAGGCAGACGTTAATAAATTCCAGGACAAGTTCATGGCATTGCAGAACAGAGGTCTTCCTAGCTTGATGGAGCCCTCAGGGAAACTACTTTCACATGAAAAATATGCCAAGAGGGTCAACACATTTGCTGCTAATCAGATTGCAGAAAAGGCCAACACATTAGCAGAAACAGGGCCAACATTAGGACAGACCCTTTTCAATAGCATGGAGAGCTTATTCTTTATTATGAATGAAATTACTCACTTGTTTGATGAGCCTCCTAATTTTTATAAGTATACAGAGGCAGATGAGACCATAGGGTCAATTTTGAGGCATCAATTGCCTACATAGGAAGTCTGGAATAGTTTGATACAATTACTGCTAAACCAAAGCCAGTAATTATGTTTTGTCCTTTTGAAAAATACAAATTGTCATGCACAGGAAAAAATGGATATATCAACATGTATGCAGAAAGAGGTTGAGCCAACTCAGCACAACCATTCGGCCACCACAACAGCACTGACAGTTACAAGTGACAGGGCCAAAAAGCTACAGGAGGACAGAGCTGCATAGACACGTCATTCAACAGTAATAACAAAGCATTCAACCGACTCAGTGAGCTCCAAAGGTCGAAATCTTCTGACAGGAGTAAAGAGCATTTATGTTGTATTAAAGGCTATAATAGCTTCTTATCTACTATTTCTGTACAAGTTAATGAAGATATTTTATTCCTCAGATGACTCAATGCTTGATATATTTTGTATGAAACACTTCTATATATTCCCCCTCGCATGAGTTAGCAGGGGTTGGATGTTGGATATTATTCATATCTATTCTATTGTTCTTTTACTGTAAACTCTCAGAGAAGTAATACAAAAGATGATGGAATTTCCAAAGCTCTGTGTTGCTTGATGCATTGTGGTGTTTAGCTAAAAGTTACAGGATTCTTGCGTATTTCATGGCACAATAAGTTTTTTCTTATAACTCTTTGTTATGTGTTTTGTTATCTTTCATATCTCTTTCATGTTTCGTGTGTCTTACAGTTAATAGCAAGGAAAAATAATAGTTCGAGGATTTAATCACAGATTACCCTAAACTCAATCTAAGCTATTTTGAATGTTTTTCTTCAGTTATAGTAATGAAGGTGTAATTCTTAATTGCTACCCTTTCACACTATATCTTTCAAAGTGATTATTGTTCCAGGAATTCAAGTTTTGCTCCTGAGGAATATATCTCTTTCTCACACCTCAGCTTAGTGGAAAATTCTTAATTTCTTTTCACTGGTTGTTCACATTCCACCATCATACTTTCAAGTTTGTTTCATGAAGTATTTAAATGGCCCTGTAACTCTAGGTGCTCGAACTCAAGATTTCAAGAAACCAATAGCCACAGAATCCATTGCCCAATGGACTAACATTATCTGCAGATCTCCACTTTAAGTACAGAAAGACATCCTTCCAACCAAACATAAACCAAAACCCTTACTTCATAACTAGCCTAGAATCTCCACAGAATAGAGACAAACCTTAAAGAGAGAGCCCTCTCTGATTACAGTTGGGTTAGAAGTTGTAATCCAAAGATTGGTTAGTGGTTACCCCGGCCGTATTCCCTTGGGAGTCAAAGGGAACAACCTGGGTGTTAACAGCTTCAAGCATGGTATGCCAACTACTATCTCATACATCTTATAATAGAAATGCACTTACATATGGCACATTATACTTTCACATACATGGTACTATGTTATCTTGGCTTATATAGTTCCCTTTACCTTCTCTAATATGGTTTCATGTATGATTTTATTACTTCCACGTGGTGTTAGTGTTTGATATGTGTGCTTTAGATGTGGTGAGAATTCCATGAAATATAAACCGAGAGCTACCCTCCAAGCTATTTGGTGTTCCAACTTAAGAGGCATTAAGCAGTTTATATGCAATTCATATCTATCCTTTTCTCAATCCATAATAATCTGTGAAACAATTGCCTTGCTCATCAAGTGAGTAAAGTGGTTATGCCAATCAATAGCCATTTCAAGTGGCCTAGCTTTCTAGGAGGAGAGCATACAAGAATCAAAGTGAAGGGTTCAATAATAAAGCCATGGGAAGTAAAAGAAATAAATCTATAGGAATGGAAATGCAAGAACATATATTTGTAGGGATTTAACATGTACCAGTGGCAATGAGATAAGTACCATATGTTGCAAGGAAAGAAATACTATGCTACTATAGCACATAAGTAAATCAAATTGCACAACAAAACACTAATAAGACAATATGTGATCATGTAGGAAAAATTGTACATGTTGTAGCCTTTTCTTGGATTCCCCATTAGCCAATATTGATGCTAAATTCATTTGTAACACGCCCGCCAAAACTAGAACACAACAAAAGTTAAACCAGTTGTTCACTATGATGACCCAACTTGGAAGGTATTGTTATGGGAATGGGATCTAAAATTTCCAACCTTTTCCAACTTTCTCAAAACTTAAAATAGGAAACACCACTGCATTAGCCATAGGTCAACCTACCTTAGGTTGAGGTGAAACTCACCACAAGTCCAGTCCTTTTAGCCAACCTCTTAACCTTTGACCTAATCAACATGTTAACTAAAAATTTAATTTTTAAGTCAATTTTTTCCCTTTTTCCAACACTTTGACAATGCTATAATTCTTCTAACTTTTCAGGATTTTCAAGCACTGCTACTAGCATCTAATGGCCAATAAATCGATAACCTTTTTATGAACACACTTGGGAAACAATCAATCATAAGGATAGAACCAAATAAATAACACTTTGAATGCATTTGTTTCCAAAAGTATAGAAATATAAGAAAGCTTATTAGCATAGTAGAAAAACCTACTTTCTTTAGATTGAGAGCCTTACCATTTGAGAAAATAAGTGAAAAAGTTTCAAAATATGGTGCATGTCTAATAAAATGCATGAATGTGGTTAAAGGGCATCCTTCTCCTCAGTCCTGAATGGACTAATTGGTATACAAAAACTCTATTAAAACTTATGCAAGAACTGAAATATGTAATCAAAACAAATTATATTTCATTCACCATTATTCTCCAACACTAATTATGTAATCCCATTAGCTGGTACCATTCTTTCATAGTTAAGTGAATACCTACAATGGGGGTATTATTTTAAGACCATTCATATGATGAATCATTCATTCACATCATCATGTGGATTGTATTAAGTCATTTTCACATAGAAACATGCATAGTAGTAGTAAGAGGTTGTAATCAGACAAAATCATGTCAGTGCAATAAGAAAATATTCCATGTTGTTTACTACATGAGCATAAGCAATACAACCAGATGTTATTCAAATACCTTTTTAAAACCCACATTATATTAGTTAATCCTATAGACAATAAATACACAAACCATGTCCCATGCATTTATAACCCCATTTAAGACTAGAAATTGTAAACACATATTCATTATTATTAAAAATACATGAGAAACACTTATCTTGAACTCTTTTGGGAAACAAAGTCTCCGAAAATGGCTCTGCACCCAACCACTAACAACTACAACAAAACTCTCACTTATAGTTGTCACCCACTAGCTAGATTCTAGAGGCCAATGGACCTTTTAATTATGGATTAAACACAACCACTAGTTGAACTATGGACTTTATAGATTCTTCCATCTCCACCCACCAGCAGAGTTGTCACCCAATGAACACCAGAAGTTGAAACTATTACCATCCACTCTCAAGGATGTAGCTTTGTGCTCGTTCATGGTCTACCTGGAAATAGCACCACAACTTGGGATCAGATGTAGCAAGCCTTCAACAACAAGTATCGAGACTACTGTAGGTGTAAAGACACTAAAGAGTAAATTTTTAGGATGACCTTAGGGCATTATGAATACTCATAGGATTATGAAGAAAGGTTCTAGCTTAGCAAGAAAAGGGCCAGGTGCACACTTAACTCTAAGTCACCGAAGCTAGTCCTACTTAGAGGAGTCAGAGAAGATCTTTTGGATACAAAAAACTTGTTGGCAGGTGGAGATATCTGCCAGTTACCCTATAAGGATATCAAGGCTACCTTTAGAAACCATTCTAAGGTAGCTAAGAAAAAGGGTAGGGGTAGTCAACCTATGCTCAGTCAATCCTCTTCCAAATAATCCATCAAGGGTGAAATTGGAAACATGCTTGAGGATTTCGAGAGTGAGATGATGTAATCCCTTGCGCTATAGATGGGCACTATGCACATTAAGAGAAAGGAGGAGGAAGCCGAGAGAGCCTTAGCCATGTTTTGCCCTAGATGCACTAGGAGGCACCCTAGGAATGAATTTTGATCGAATTCAATTGAAATAAGCTCAATCTATGAAGAAAACTACTCCACGGAGAAATTCCCTTCTCTCTCTGGACTAAAATCTGTATATCAAGGCGCTGAAGGGCTAACTTAACATCTCCGCTACATAAACCAAAGGAGACCTCATGGGCCTAGGCCATACTAGCAGGGCATGCAAGGGTCATGCAATGTATATTACAACCCCAACCAGACCACATCCATACCTTCTTGGGGGACCCCTCCTGATCGTTCCTGGTCTACCCCTCCTTGATCTGGTGCCCCTCAATATCATTCCTAGCTAGCCAACTAGTCATTCCAACCAAACGAAGATGATTTGATTAAACACATGCTCCAAAGTTCAACTCCCAGTACATTTTCCTTAGAAGAAGTAGTAAAGCAAACCCAGAACAACCATCAGTTTGATCTATGCTTAGCCGATTCCTGCCCTATCTGTGTGAAAACCATAGAGTTCACTCTTGAGAGAAATTCTACAATCAACCCATATCTTTCTGATCACCAAGAATAAAAATTGTGTAACATGCTAAAGGAACATCTTGATGCATTTTCTTGGAGTTACAAAGAAATGAAGGGAGTTCACAGCTTGGTGTGTACTCACCACATTTATATCAAATAAGGTTGCAAGCCAGTCTGACAACCCCAAAGGAGGATGAATCCAACTCTCAAAGATATATTCAAAAAATAACTGCAAAAGATGCTAGATGTAGGATTCATTTACCTTATATCAGACAGTGAGTGGGTCTCTCCTTTGGTTTGTGTTCCAAATAAAAATGGTAAGTGGAGGATTTGTGTCGATTATAGAGAGTTAAACAGAGCCACAAATAACGACCATTTCCCTCTACCTTTCATCGACCAAGTGCTAGATGGCCTCGAAGGGAAAAAGCTTTTCTCTTTCCTAGATGGATTCAGTGGGTACAATCAAATCCAGATCAGCTCGAAAGACCATGATAAAACAACCTTCACTTGTCCTTCGGGGTACTTTCGCTATAGGGTCCTTTCTTTTGGCAAATGCAATGCTCCTTCCACTTTCCAGAGAGAAATCCTACATATCTTTCCTGAGTTAGTCCATGATGTAGTAGAGATTTATATGGGTGAGTTTACACATTATGTATGTGAGTTCTTGAAGACTACAGGGACTGTGCTAGGTCATTCAATATCCCAATAAGGACTGTAGGTGGACCCAAAAAAAATAGCTATCATCTAAAGGGTCCACCTCCATAAAAGAAGAGAGATACCAGAAGTTTCTTATGGTTCGCTAGATACTATCGAAGTTTTATAAAAGACTTGCTATAAAACTTTAGCAAGTTAGCTTCTCCTTTATTTAGGTTTTTGGTCAAAGAATTTGAGTTTGTATCATGAAAAAGTTCTAAAGAGACCCTGGAAAACCATGAAGGACAAGTTAATCACTGCACCGATTCTCTAAGGCCCAAATTGGGCCCTTCCTTTTTATATACATGTTTATGCCTCACACAAAGGCATAGGAGAAACTCTAGGAGAAACAGATGAAAAATTTCCTTATGCTATTTATTTTATGAGTAACAATCTGTCAAAGGCCAAACCAAACTGCACAGTGACCGAAAAGGAGCTCCTGGCTGTTGTGCATTCATTGAACAAATTTAGGCATTACATTACAGGTTATCAAACTTTTGTACATACTTACGATGTTGCAATCAAATATTTAATGAATAAACATGATGTTAATGCCTGGATTATTATATGGTTAATTTTATTACAACAATTTGATCTAACTATTTTACATAAGCCTAGCAAGGAAAATTTTGTTGCATATTTTTTTATTAGATTAACCTTTCCTGCAGGTGAGGAAGGAATGGTTGATGATAAGTTACTGAATGAACACTTTTTTTCCATTTCAGTTCTCTCACCATGGTTTTCTGACATAGCAAATTATTTGGTATCTACATAGTTCCCATCGAATTTGTCTTGCAAAGAGAAAAGAAAGATTATGAGCAAGAGCTCCCCATTCACTTGGATTGGGGCAAACCTCTTCAAACTAGTCCCGTATCAAATTCTAAGAAAATGTGTCACGGAGGAGGACTTCTTTCACAACATTTTGACCTGTGATGATGGGCCTTGTTGAGGTCACTTTGCAGAAAAAAGGACAACATTCAAGGTGTTACAAGCCAATTATTATTAGCCCACTTTTGATCAAGATGTGGAAAGATATACTAGTCAGTGTAATCGATGCCAAAGGATGGGAAAGCCTACTCCAAGGGATGAAATGCCTCTTCAACCTCAAGTGACTTTTGAGCCATTTGAAAGGTGGGACATGGATTTCGTTGGACCTATTGACCTTCCTTCCAAGAAAAAGTAGTATATCATTCTGTGCACTGACTATATGACTAAGTGGGCTGAAACCAAGGAAATCATGACAATAATAGAGGAGAAGGTGGTTGAGTTCTTAAGGGATAATGTATTTTACATGTTTGGGTAACCTAAAGAATTGGTCACTGACCAAGGCAGACAGTTTATCTCCAAAATGATTGAAGACTTATTGAGCAGCATAGGATCAAGCATAGAATTTGGACTCCCCGTCACCCAAAAGCTAATTGGCAAGTGGAGGTCACCAATAGAGAATTGGAGGGAATTCTAACCAAAGTAGTTAGCAGCAGAAGGAAAGATTGGGCATATAGACTAGTTGAGGCCACATGGTCCTAAAATACAACCTGGAAGACCACCATTGGGTTCACACCCTATGAGTTGGTCTATGGGAAATAGGCCTTGTTGTCCATTGAATTCGAGTACAATACATTGAGGATGGTAGATGAACTAGATGTAGATATAAGGAGTGCACAAAAAGAGAGATTGCTCCAGTTGAATGGGTTAGATGAGTTTAGAATGCAGGCCCTCCTATACATAGAGGTAACCCAAATTCAGACGAAGATATGGAATGACAAGAACATCAAAGACAAGCAATTTCAAGAAGGTGATTGGGCTTGATTATATGGTTCCATATATAAAGACTTTAAGGGCAAGTTAAGGACTAGATGGTTAGGGACTTATGTTATATGGAAATGTCATGATAATGGTTTAGTGCATATCAGAACCATAGATGCAGAGGCCATTCCTTTACTTGTTAATGGGCATAGATTGAATGTTTGCAAAAGGCTAGTGTAAAATAAAGAGTTCATTGATGGTATAAAAAAAAATGATGGTGGTGGATCATGTCCCAACTACTACCTCATCAAGTCACTCATAAAATAAAAAATACAAAAAAATAAGGAGATTGAGATGAAAACCTCCATGAAGCACCTGTTTCCCACTATTGGGTTGAAAACCTCTTGAGGTAGCTCAATGGTGTCAAAAAAGAAAAAAAGAGAAATAAAAAGATCTCTGGGTGCAAAACTTCCTTGAGACGCCCAGGGAAAGTAGCTAGGATGAAAACCTCTTGTACACAAACTAGTTGTTTTAAAAAAATAAAATAAAAAATAAAAAGAGAAAATAAAAATCATGAAATATTGTTTGCAGGTCAGCAAGTTTGTTAGCCACACAAAAATGTTAAATATGCATGCCATATGTTTCATCCTAGTAGTCCACATCATGTTGAAGTCATCCTAACATCATGCTACCATTGTGTCTACTTTGTCCAACCAAATCATGTCTTGTGTCCTTCATCATTTCATCCATGTGCTAAATTACATGTCCTAATATGGTGAAAGGGGGTTTAAGGCTTTGTTTTTTGTTCATTTTACCTCATAAGTTTTTTAGTCGAAAATGGAATTATTTTGGAAACCAATGGAAACTTTCCTCTCTACCTAGTCTCACCTACCTGGGAATAGAAAATTGAGCTCCTTTGGATCCCACTGTGGATGAGACACTAAGGTTATGTGTCCCACAAGACCCCTACCCACTAATCATCATTTCCTCAATTGTTGACTTTTAAAGTGCCACATCTTCCCATTCTTGCATTTGGGCATGTCGTCCTAGTGCCTCATGACGCTGGTAATTTAAACTCATGCTTCTCTTCAAAACTTCTTGGGTTTATTCCATCTAGATTACATGTCCTATGTGCTACCCACACAATCCTTCCTTCATCCTTATGATTTTCCCACATGCATCCATGTGGCTAACCTTGCCAAATATCTATGTTCACTCAGCTATGGGGCCCCTATCCTAAATCATCAAATTTTTTACTTTTATTGTCAAAACATTTACCTGACATATCTTTTAATCTAGGAAGTCTATTTTGGAATTAAACATACCATTCGGAAGCTCTTTCTAAAATTAAAATGGCTCCAAATTTTTTCCTCCTTGAATAATCTAATTCACCACTATTGTTCACCAATATACATGTAAATATAAGATATTTTCTACACGTTTGACATGCTTTGAACTATAACAACAATCATGATACAACCTTCAACATCAACAGCATCCTAAAACATTTTCAACAAGCTTAGCCATTTAATGACAACACTTTTGACATCAATGACATGTTCAAACATTCTCAATGAGCTTAGTCATCTAGTGATAACACCTTTGACATCAATTAACACCTTTGACATGAGTGGCAACACCTTCTATCAACTCAAAGTTGTGGTATATTTACACGTGGGAAACATTACACATTTTGGTAGCATGCTCAATTTCTTGGGGACTTTATGGAGATTTAGTTAGGCCCCTTAGAGCTGAAATATTGTTTCACAACCAATCCATCTATTATTTCTCTCTAACTGGAGGATGGGGGATAATATATAGAAAATTGTAATTATTTGGAGAGGTTCGTATATGAGTATTGGTAGTGGATGGAAGCCTATACTCTATGTTAGTTATGAGTTTGAATATTTAAATTTGGAAAATTGACGTGTCAGAGGCACCTTTCCTGGAATTAGATATTCTTTCAATATGTTTTGATTGAGGGGTATATCTTGCTAAGTTGAAGCTTAATATTGTGAAGGTGTTGAAGGATGGCTTTTGTTTAGTGGTATTTATATTTTCTAATTGAAGGATTGTTAGTCTGATTCTCCTAATGCTTTTAGAAGTAGTGATTAATATTATGTGCCCTTTCCTCGAAGTTTTAGAAAAAAAAAATTTGAGTGTGAATTTTTGTTGATAAGTTTGTATTAGGTTTTTTATTCATTATTCAATATTTATAATCATGAAAAGTTGTTAGATCCTTGTTGGGCTTCATTTGGAAAAGAATTAGTATTGTAATTTTAATTCTAGAAGGAGTTTCTCAACTGGTATGGGGGAATAAGTGGATTTTATTATGGAAACAACCAACACCATATGGAATTGTGAGTCTCTTATCACTCTTCACTCTATGTGGGTGTGGTCTTTGGGACAAATTTCTTCCATTTCTTTGTAAATTCATTTAATGTGTTAGAAAAATATGTTTGGGGAGCGGGGTGATAGATGCTTAGAGGAGAATTGCAATTAGTAGCAATAAGACCTTCTTCAAATGAATTTGAAAATAAATAAATTGTAATCCAATGTAGTCATGGCTATCGAAATGATGCTCCATCTCCAGTAAAAGTTTCATTACTTGGAGGATGAATTGGAGAACATCAAAGTGAAATTGGAAGAAGGGTTTCAAAAAGTGAACATGGCTAGTAGAACATTGAAAATAATATCCTTCAAGCCATTAAACATAACCTTAGAATAAGTTACCAAGTTAACCAACAACAACAATGGAAGGCTCAATCTCATATCAACTAAATCCTGATTGTTTGGTGATGCTATAAGTTTCATTTTGTGTAGGGCACCATATTGCATGTTTATAAGTGGGAGAGTCTAGAATCATTTCTAAGAGGGATAATGTAAATAAATGGAATACAGTAGGATGGACTTGTATTCCCAGCCCATGTCCTTTGGACTTGAATAATACATTTTACAAAATATGTAAATATGTTGTGTTAAAAGCAATGACTTCAATACTTAATACCATTTTCAGTCATGTCGAAAAGAAATAAATTGATAGATAACTCAAAAAAAAAATCATATTGTAAATATTGAATTTTTATATGTTTATTAATTAAATTTTAATATGAATTTATGATGATTACTGATATGTATTACATTTCTATATGTATACATCTTATTTTTAGTCATCTGTTTATTATTTAAATTTATTAACTTGTTATATGTTTATTATACCAAGAGGCCCTCCCAAGTGCTCCACAATTGAGATGTTGTAATGCCTTGTAAAAAATTTGACTTAGTCAAAAGCACATGAACATAAAATAAAATTTATAATTATATTTATAATGATATTTATAATTAATTATAGTTAATAATTGGACCACCCTAGATCCATCTTAACTATAGATCTACCATGCATGAAGACAAATCAAATCTCTTTGCAGTCAAAAATAGGTTTGCATCTCAAGAGATTCAGTTCCTCATTGCACTTGGTGGATCCAATGTTAGGATGTAGCTAGGATGGTTATTTATTTGTTCTGAAAGATGAATAAATATTATTTAATTTATTTAAATGTGATATGCATATTACGATTTTTTCCTAGAAAAAAATAGTTGTAATTTTATTAATAAAAATAGAAATACAATAAAATGAGTTAATCAATTCATTTGTTGTTTTTAATATTTTTATTTTTGTCAGGCCAGGCAGTAACTCCGCAAACAAAAACTGATTCATGTATTATTCCACAAGGTAGATCTTCATTATATACATGAGAGAGAGACTGTTCAGTTCATCTCTTGATGACTGTTCATATTTCTAATTTATTTATTTACATAAATTCACCCAATCACAAGGATTAGGTGTCAACATTCCCCCCCTTAAGATGAAGGGATGTTGGTGATTCCAAGCATCATTCTGAATTGTTCAAGCTTTTCTCTTCCAAGTGCTTTGGTGAAGATGTCTGCAATTTTCTCATTTGTGGAACAATGACGGAGATGAATTGTTTTGGCCTCAACATGATGTCGAATCAGATGATATTTGGTATTGATGTGCTTTTTTCGATCATGGAATTTTGGTTTCTTGGCCAACTTTATTGCAGAGGTATAGTCAATCATGAGTGGAGTTGATTGTACTTGTTTTACCAGCAAATCTTCAAGAATTTTCCTGAGCAACATAATCTCTCTTGTTGCTTCAACTGCTGCCACGTATTTTGCTTCTGTTGTGGAATCTTTTGGAACTGATTGTTTGCCTGATCTCTAGGAGACAGCTCCTGATCCAAGAATCATAGCATATCCTGAAGTTCATACCCCAGTTTCTTTGTCTCCATCGAAGTCTGAATCAAAGTATCCAATCAAGCTGAAGTCGTCCACCTGTGTATACTTGACTCCAAAGTCTTGAGTTCCCTTCAAGTACCTTAGAACTCTTTTTGTACCAGACCAATGTCCCTCACAAGGCTTTTGCATAAACTTGGAGAGATTCCAACATTAAACGAAATGTCTGGTTTGGTAGTAGTTAGGTAGTTGAAACTTCCTACAAGTTGTCTATACTTTGTTGCATCCTCAAATTCTTTTCATTCAATAGATGTGAGCTTTAAGTTTTGTTCCATTAGAGTAGTAAGAGGATTGCACTCTATCATGCCAAACCTATTCAAGACATCTCCAATGTATTTCTTTTGAGAAAGAAATATGGACTTTGGATGTTGGGTTGCTTCAATTCCAAGATAGTAATGTACATAGCCCAAATCAGTTATTTCAAAATTTTTCCCCAATTCCTTCTTTATGGATGTAATGTAGCTTTCATTGTTCCTTGTCATCAAAGGATCATCTACATATACCACAAGATATACAACTGTTTTGCAAACTTTCTTGACAAATAAAGTTGCAGCATCAAGATCAAAATGTTTGAAATCGAGTTTCAAAAGATGCCTAGTTAGTTTTTCATACCATGCTCACGGTGCTTGTTTGAGGCCATACAGGGACTTCACAAGTTTTCATACTTTATGTTCATTTCCTTTCATAGCAAATCCTTTAGTCTAGGACATAAAAACATTATCTTTTATATCTCCATTAAAGAAAGCAGTTTTTACATCCATTTGATGGACTTTCGAACCGTTCTGAGCTGCTAGTGCAAAAAGTGTTCGGATGGTAGCCCATTTTACTGTGGGGGCAAAAGTGTCCTCATAATCAACCCCTTACTTCTATGCAAAACCTTTTTCCACAAGCCTAGCTTTGTGCTTGTCAAGTGAGCCATCATCTTTATACATGTTCTTGTAGACCCACTTGCAGCGAATTTGTTTGGTTCCTAATTGAGGATCAACCAGCTTCCAAGTGTCGCTCTTTATGAGGGCATCATACTCCTTTTGCATCACTTCTTTCCATTCATCATGAGAAGTAGCTTCTTTAAAGGAAGTTGGTTCAAAATCTGTAGACAAGTTCAATTCACAATCATAAGAAACATCCATATCAACAAGTGAATTAGAGTCATCTACATCACCTCCATTTTTCCAGTTTGAATTTCTGGTTCATATCTTTCCAACTTCATCATGATGAACATTTTCAATTGTCTTTGTCACCCACTTTGGGGGACCTTTTTTAGATTGTCCAGGCTGCTCCGTTGATTGAGTTGGGACTGAATCAAGATTGATTCTCCCAATTCTATCTATTACATCACTTAAAGCATCATCCATTGTTGGAGTTTCATGCGAGGGACAATGTTCTTCAGAACAGGATTCCACATGTTGATCTAGTATAGGAATCCCCCCTTCAAGATGTGGAATCTGATTATCAAATTCTTGAAATGATTTTGATTTTATCCAAGCGATCAGGTTTCCACTCAACAACATTGTCAGTTTTGGATGATTCAAGGAAATTTGCATCTCTAGATGCAACAAACTTCTTATTTACTTCATCATAGAGGCGGTGTGCTTTGGAGGTGTTTGAATACCCCAGGAAGATACACTTATGACTTCTAGCACCAAGATTGCTTCTATGTACCTTTGGTATCAAGGCATAACAGGTGGAACCAAAGACTCTGAGATGCTTTACCAAAGGAACATGTCCATACCACATTTCATATGGAGTCTTGTTTCTTATAGAATTAGATGGACACCTATTCTTTATATATGCAGCACATAGAACAGCATCAACCCAAAACATTATCTTTACACTTTTGAAGAAAAGCATGGATCGTACCATATTTAAGATTATTTTATTCATTCTTTCAGCTACACCATTTTGTTGGGGATTATAAGGCACAGTTGTTTGATGTTTGATCCCATGTTGACGAATATAGTTTTCAAATTCATTTGATGTGTATTATTTTCCATTATAAGTGCGAATAGATCCAATATGAGATTGTGCATCATTTTCAATCCATTTATGAAAATTCTTGAATGTTTGAAAAGCATTAGATTTGTTCTTCAATAAATAAACCCAACAGATTCTGGTGTAGTCATCAATAAATGTCATGATATATTTATTTCCATTTGCAAAAGGAACAGGCATTGGACCACATAAATCTGAATGAATGAGTTCAAGTTTTCTATGTGCTCTTGAATGTGAACCATGAAAAGACTGTTTGCTATGCTTTCCTAGAATGCAAGGATCACATTGCTTAAGTTTCCTACGAATTGTAGCCAAACTAGCAACACCATTTTTCTTCAACAAGTGGAGACTTTCATAGTTCAAATGTACAAATCTAGCATGCCATAATAAAATTGATGGAAGTGTACCTTCTTGATGATGAGAAATGTATGACAAATGTTGTGCACGAGCAGAGGTTCCTTGCAGCTTTAGAAGCCTTTCTTTTTCTACTCCCCTCATGACAAGTGAGTGGTCAGACGCTTTTCTTACCTCAAGCTTGCTATCAAACATATGAATGGAGTGACCTTGCTGGCAGATGTCGACCAAGGACAAAAAGTTTCTCTTGAGCTGTGGGAGATATAGAACATGATGCAGAAGAAATTCTAGAGGATCACGCAGTTTAAGACTAATTGTGCCAAGCCCTGATGGCTTGATTTTTGATTGGTCTGCAAAGTATACTGCTCCATAAACAATGTAGAACATGATGCAGAAGAAATTCTAGAGGATCACGCAGTTTAAGACTAATTGTGCCAAGCCCTGATGGCTTGATTTTTGATTGGTCTGCAAAGTATACTGCTCCATAAACAATGTAAGTGAAATCTTCAAAAAAATCTTCTCTATGAGTCATGTGGCAGGTTGCTCCTGAATCAAGCAATCAATCATTTCCCAAGAAGCAAGTGAAGCATTAAATAAATCCTCATTTACTCCAATGTTACATTGTGCCACAACATAGTGAGAAGATTCAGGTGCTTTACCTTTATCTGTATCATTAGTTTTACCTTTCTCTTGGTTTCTTTTCTTCTCAATTTTGTCCCACGGTAGCTTGCATGTAGAGGCTTCATGTGATCCATTTCTTTCGTAGTGTATATAGCGCAAATATGCCTCTTCTCCTTGAGAATGTCTGCCCCCCCTGCCTCTGAAATATCTTCCTCTTCCTCTTTGACCACCTCTTCCTCTTGTAGAATCTTGAGCAGGATGTTTTTCTTTATGAGCAAGGCACACAGCCTCTTCAGAAGATTCAGGGGTTGTCTTCTTTACAAAAGCTTTCTCTCTTTCAACAAACTTTTTCATAAGAGAGTCAAAGGTTATATCTTTGAGATTTCCATTTTCTTGCAATGACTCAAGATAATTGGAGTATGTAGGATAAAGTGCCTTGAGAAAAGCGAGAAGTGGAATATCCAATTCAACCTTAGTGGATTTGATATCATGCATTATAGACTTTACTTCAGATGCAAGAGCAAGAGGATCATTATTTTGCAATTCAAGAGTGAAGAGTTTAAGCATGAGTTGAACAACTTCAAGTGCAGAATGTGAGTCATAGAGTTCTTTTAGCTTTTGTAAGGCTTCAAAGGCAGTTGAGTATGACAAAGTATGGTGACTCACCTCTTCATTTACAGACGTTGTGATTAATGCATAAGCTTTGCTGTTCTCGTTTTCCCAAATGATGAGCTCTTTGTCTGAGGTAGGCTATACTGGTTCATTGTCTCCGTCTCCGAAACACACTCCTTTCCACAACTCATTGAAAATAAGGGTGTGTTTTATCATCCAGGAGCATTCAAGATAGTTCTCCTTGCCAGTGAGAACTATTCCCACCATGGATATGATTGAATGCATTCTATAAAAAAAAAAAAAATCTACTGATAGAAAAATACTTTTGCCAATATACAGTAAAATTGTACTTCTGGTCGTAATTTTTTTTCCATTTCAAAAGGGCATTCTCTCCATCTACTGTCTTTGTCTTTAATGAAAATATAAAACATAGATCACCTATGCATTCTTAAAAAATTTCAAATCTCTTCCTCGTCATTTTTCTGCAATGTTCTTGAATTGTTTTACATGAAAAGGCAACATAGTTATTTGAATTTGGCCTTTGCTAATGTAATCTCAACGTATATACTATACAATTCCATATAGAGTTTCCCATTAGCAAGCAAATGTGTCCTAATCTAACGTTTGCATATACTTCAATCCGAGAAAAATCAATTGTTTTGCTGGAAATCGCAGACTACCTCAGCCTCTGATTCAGTGAATGACATTAGATTTGTAACTATCTTGCCAGTTTTCTAAGTGTTGACATGAACCTAGCACCAATCATCCACGTATGTGAGATCAATCTACTCCAACTCTAATCATCTTCGGCTATTATAGCAACCCTGTCAAGTCCAGCATCATGGAGCTTCTCAATTCTGTCATTGGGGTTCCTCAATATATCTATTCAAGTGGTAATGTTCTGCAGAATGGCTTCTTATACCTCTAATTATGGTGGAGGATATCGCAGCACCAACCAGGGTTTTGGTTATGCTTCGTGGGATCAATCTGGAGTAAATTCTAAGTGCTAACTTTGAAGATTATATCACATATTTTGAGAATACGATTGGTAATGCGCATGCTCCAATCACATATTTGCATGTTGTTCTGTTGAGAACTGAGTGAAGTCAAAGTTGTCTCACTCGTTGTGTGGTGGAATGAGAGTATTTAGTGTGCAGGGAAGACAGGGAAGAACAAACAGTGAAATAAAATGGGCACAACAGATGTGATGAACCCAGAGGTTTTAAAGGAGGAAGAACCCATTCTCATGGAGATCCCTCAGAGGTTTTGTTTCCAGTAAATAATAATGAGGAGAGCAGATAGGCATGATGCCAAGGGGATATGGAGGGCAACAGTGCATAGGAGGCCAGTCATTTAGTGAACGTTCAGGAATATGGCCACAAACAGTGGCATTTGGTTTTCAAACTTTAGAATATCTTCATGTACCACAAATCTCAATAGACTTGGTTCGAATAGATGACAATTGCGCATTTAGGCAATGTTCAGGGCTAGCATTCAGAAATAAAAATGCATATGACAGACAGGGCCAACTTTTAGAAATAAAAATGCATATGACAGGCAGGGCCAGTGTTCAAAAATAAAAATGACAAACAGGGCCAACGTTCAGAAATAACAATGCATATGACAGATAGGGCTAGCGTTTAGAAGTAAAAATACATATGAAAAACCAGCATATAGCCCACAGCAGCAATAGTGAAGGGAGTTACAACTATTTTGGGAACCTGGCTTTGATACCATGTCAGGCCGGGCATAACTCCACAAAGAAAAAACTGATTCATGTATTATTCCACAAGGTAGATCTTCATTATATACATGAGGGAGAGACTGTTCAGTACATCTCCCGATGACTGTTCATATTTCTAATTTATTTATTTACATAAATTCACCCAGTCACAAGGATTAGGTGTCCACAAATCTTTTTTTTTTTATTTGAGTGGTTATTATTATTATTATTATTAGATCTAACTTTGATTTTATGAATACGACAACATCTTGATATTTAAATGCTTTCACTCATTTATGGACACGACAACATCTTCACGATAACAAGTTGTAAAACACCTATCAGTGCAATAACGTATACTACTTTACTAACTGGACTATGGTTATGACTTATATATTTATCTATTCACTAAAATGTCAATGGAAGAATAGATTAGACGTGGAATTAAATTTTGCATATGATGAGTACCCAATCTACATACCTTTGAGAAGACCCACATTGAAAAAGTTGAAAACAAACCCATTTTATTCTTGTAATTTTAACTTGAAAGAAACCCATTTTTCTTTCATTTTTTACTTTTTTGGATGTGGAGCTTCTCAAAAGTATGCAAAGTGGGTAATTATTATATTTCAAGTCAATTTTACATCCAAAGGGTGCATCCACCTAACATTCAATTAAACATATCAAAATACAAGGCAAAAATACAATTACAAAAAAAAGTTTTCTTCATTTCCCTCTAAAATTATTTACCTCTATGCATGACACCGTCATATTTAATCTTGTTGCCCCTATTAAGGTTGAATTTTGTAGATTTTATTTATTTATTTTGAAGTCCATTTTTTACTTCAAAATTACCCAAATGATGGGACTTATTAGCTTTAGATGCTTTAGGTAGATCAAGTGGAATTGTCATAACTTGAAAGAAATGTTAATGCCATTTCGAAAGCCACTTCCGAAAGCTGTATTAATATTTCATATATGTAAATTTCTATCATCCCAATTTTCAATGGAAGATGTTTCTAGTAAAATACTATCTATAACTCCATATATTCCTTGGAAGAATTGGTCATTTGTGTAAATCTTAATTTTTTATTATGCGTTGATGAAATATAGCATAGATGCTTACTCATATTGACCCCCTTTCAGAATTGTTTTGGACTACTTAGAAAGAAGGTTTAATTGATGTCCATCTTTAAAATATTTCAATGACATGGAGAAACTAGCATGTTAGAAATTCCAGAGTGGCTAAAAGAATAGACTAGTGCCAACTTTGAGCTTCCTTTTTGGAGAACTTAAAGATAACGCAATGGATTTCTGTAAGTGGTGAATCATACCACTGCTCATTTGTTTTAGAAATGCTCCCCACTATGGCCAAACATCACATCTATTTTAAAATAAATCCAAAACAGTTGAAATATTCCACATCCATTCAAGCCATAAAGGATGTTTGGTGGCCTTTAGACCCCAAAATTGACAATCTCAACAAATTTAGTTCCATAAAACTCCCAGGACATAAAAGCCACAACCATTACTTGGCCTATTAAATTTTTTAAAGGGCTAATAAGGTCCTCTTGTATATTAAGGCATATATTCAAAATTGTTTGGTAAATGAGGGTATCAATTATCATCCTAACCAACAACAATTACCTTTAAAAAATTATAGAACCATTTTTATAAAATTCTCTTAAAATATAAAAAAGGGAAAATGAAAATTAGGGAATTATCACTCCTCTGAGTGATTGAAAATACAATTTTATTCCATCATTACACCAATCATTATAAGGAGACTATAGACTTAATTGGGACCATCAACAAATCTAATGGAACACAAAATACATCTTTTAGAGGCATAGCCCATGAATGTGCCTCCCACTTCTCGTGCACATTTCTAGGGAACTCTAGGGCTAATATAGACATGATACTAAGGATGGTCAGCCACTTTATTTCATTTATTTAATAAATAATAGAACATGTATCTTATGGATAAAATAAAAAAAATATGAGATTTAAGGTATTTCTCGTAGTTTCTAAAAGAACAAGCACATCCAAAAGGAATTATACATCCATTTTTTGACTTTGTTATACATATAGAATACTCCATGATGTTAGGTAGACCTTGGCTACTTTTCGTTCCACATTCATTACTATAATCCCAAATTTGGACATTTCCTCCTTTGAGCAGTTCAAACCCATATCCTTATGCAAATCCACTTATAAAATCATCTTCAAAATCATTTCTCAAAGGATGAAATATATTCTCTATGATAATAATTCCATAATGAACATGGATTCCTAAGAGAGAGAGAAACCATGAAGCAATTGGCATCTCCCAATAAGGCCTTCATTATGGTCGGGGGTTTCTCTTCTGATTTTTTTTTTCGTCATATCAAAGCCCTGTGTAGATATTCGTTTCAGGATAGGCTGCTAGTGGTGTGTGTATGACTTTTGTTGTTGCTGCTTAGTCTGTCCAAATGTTTCATTTTGAAACATCTCCAAATGCCTTTTAAATCTTTCAAATTTCTGAGAAAGAAGTAGAACAAGATCCTATGTAGTATAACGAACTCCAGTTTGTTTATTTGAATGCAAATCCTAGATTGCATCTAGGTAGACTTTTGGATGTCCCCTAACTGAGACCAAGAGTCCATTCCAGAATGGTTTATGACGTCTGGTTTTTCCAGGAAGAGTTTTCCGTTTCCTCTGAACAGTTTTCCACCTTCCCAGTTCTCATTTTCCTGCTCCTCGAGTTTTGGCTTTTGTCAGAGTTTTGAATGGTAAAGTTTATGGAGTACAAGAAAGGTACTTGTAGATCAGTCATTGGAATTTGTGGATCATGAGTAGTAGTTTTTTAATCTAGTGCTGACTCAGTTTACCCCATCTTCTCATAAATATTGAGTTAAGGTAGGCCTTCCTTAGTATATGATCCCCGTTTTGGAAAGGCTATGGTTTAATTCCCGATATACATGTTGTCAGTACTTTGTAAGGAAAATCCTCCTTTCCTCGCGGGATCATATCTGCTCTAGGGATAACATTCAATAGTTTAGTCAAACCAATTAAAGGCAGGTTTTATAGCCAGACCCACAATGTCCTTTTGAAGGACAACATAGTACAAAGGAGGTAGATATTTTTTGGTCTGAGGGTCAGTCGCATTGGCCATGGGGGACTTGCCATAACATCTTTGATAGTTGGAGGCTTGTAAGAATCATGCCACGATGATAATTGAATGGGAAAGGAACTGTTTTAGATCCTGAGATGCCTTGCTATCAATACTTTTATCATGAAAATCTACCTGTTTCCTATCCGATACATTCCTCATTTTGGGTATTATATGTAGTGGCTTGTCTATTTATGGCATGAAATATTGCCTGTCCCGGAAATCCTTTTTTAAGGATTTGCATAGTACACTGTGGGTGGGTTTCTATGGAATGGGGGTTTGACGCATTGGCCATGGAGGCCATGGTCAAAGCAGCAGAGCTAGTCGAGTCTTGTAAGATTCCTGCCATGTTGTCAACAAATTGGCAGTCCATGTTGACTGACATGATTGTCATTCCCTTGCAGCAAACAGATGACGTGGTGGGAAATCGCTGTCAAATCCCTCAAACATCCTAGGAAGGAACCCGAAATGACCATCTCCAAAGAGGCCATGTAGAACATGAATCTTCATATTTCTTCAGAAAGAATATTAAACCTGTAAAAACTATTCCACCCCCGACGGCGATTAGTTCGGACAACATTTATCTTACAGAACAAATCCAAAGCCTGTAGGAGTTTGCCTTGGTTGGCCAGTGGCATTTCCCTGAAATGGATGATGCTATGTGATGAAATGGTTAGAGTCTCAAAGGAAACCTTTGATTGGCTACATCCCCATCATAGCCAAACTGATGAAGGAGTGGTACTGCTTCCATTTTCTGAGTGCTAGTGACCGGGAAGCAATTTAGACTCGTCCATTGGTCCATGGAAGGAGCTTCTTGGTGCTTCATAGATGCTACATGGGCTATAATCCACTGAAAAATACCCCCATAAACAATTTAATTTGGGTAAAACTCTCAGGTCTTCGCTTAGAGTTGTGGTCAAACGAAACTCTATATGAGATTAGAAATGTTGTGGGAAGATGTGTTTATGTGGATTCTAGATGTCTGGGGGAGAAAGACAAACGTGTTTCGTTGGTTCTCATTGAGAAAGCCTATAGGGGTGGTTTTACCGACCACATTGAATATCATGGAAGGATTTTAAGATAAATCAAAGACTTGACATTTGGGGAGTCCCTTTTAGGTGCTCAGTATGCCACAAGACAAGACATGTCCATAAAAACTGTCCTCATCGCCCTGTGTCAAAAAACCAAATTTTTCATGGTAAACATCAATCGACAAAAAATAAAAGGGGGATGAGACCTTATTTTTCTGAAATGGAAAAAACCTCCCCTATTATTAGGTCATCTCCTTCGGATTTTGGCAATCTACAGGGGATTCTTAATCCTGAAGGTGATTGCCAATTTTTTGCCTCCCCTAGTCAAAAATCTGATACTCAATTCCATATCTCTCCCTCTTCTAATACTCAATTTCAAAGAAATATTCCTGAAAGCTTGAGTAGACCCCTTGGTTCTCCTAAAAAAAGGAATTCGTCCCTTTATTGCCCCCCCCCAATGGATCCTATTGCTGACAAAGATCTCCCTGTCCCCTCTCCGACTCCCAAATCTATCAACTCCTTCAAAGCAGACTCTCATATCACCTTAATCTCGTCTTCCTCTCCCTCGTCGAAAAGTGGACTGACTCAATCTCTGAAAGTTAAAGAACCTATGGTCTCAGCAACCCCTCTAAATTCCCCTATCTCATCCCCGTCAAGCTTGATTGGTAATGACTTGGACTACCTCCTTAGCAAGAAATCCCTTGAGCTTGATCCCCTAAGCATTCATAAACCAGGGAAGTCATCCTCCTCGCAAATCAGTCTAAACTCTGCAAAAAATGTCATAGTAAGAAGGAAAACTAATAGGGGTAGCAGGCACTTTAGAGGAAGGGGGGATGGTGTTTGCAGAGGAGTTTGAAATCTTTCTTTAGTTGATGTGCCTATCATTTATATGATGGAAGATCGACCTCTTAGAGAAATTGTAGCCATGAAGCCTTCGAAATGAACTTCATCCTATCCATGAATATAAGGGGGTGGGGGGCTGGCCAAAAATTTTTAGCCCTCAAGAATCCTTTCTTTGCAAATCAACCCAAAATCATTTTGATACAAGAAACCATGCACAACACTCCTGTATCCATCTCATATTTCAGAAAAATGCTACCTACTTGGCATATGGTCGTTGTGGAAGCAAATGGTCAATCTGGGGGCCTAACAGTCTTATGGGACCACAAATGGATCAAAGAAAAAGCATATAAATGCTTCGTTGGTATTCTCATTTCGACATCCATTAGAGGGAAAGACTGGTCAATAAATATTTTAAGCATGTATGCTCCTTACAAAAACAGGATAAATTTCTGAGAGAAATTTTTTGATTTAGAAATTGTTGATATTGAGTACTTGATGATTGTAGGGGATATAAATGTTACGCTAAGCATTGATGAAATCTAGGGAAGCAATCAAAAAAACGATCCCCTTGCTGACCGTATCAGATATGCGCTACTACACAGAAATTTGGTGGACATAAATCTGCCCAAAATGAAGCCAACATGGGACAATGGAAGAAATTAAGAAGCATATGTAGCAAAAAGACTTGATCGGTTCATTCTACATGAAAGTATAATTGACATACTAGGTATGCCCTTTACCTCAATAGGAAATGACTATATATCGGATCACGAACCGATTTTCCTTGGATGGAGAGAAAAAGGATTTAGAAAAGGGTACCCTTTTAAATTTAACAGAATATGCTTGGAAGATTTTGATTTTAATGAAGCCATAAGTAATCAATGGAAGCAATTATCATCAAGAGAAAAAATGCCTCCTTTTTTAACTTTCAGAGAAAAGATGGAGTCCATTTGGAAATTTGTAAAAGACTGGTAGTAGAAGAAAAGACAGCAAAACATAGTAGCCCTTCGGGAAATTCAGAAGGAACTAGATAGTGTCTCTGATAATTTAGCTGCTCATAGTATCCCTTTCAACATGAGATGTTGTATGAGGGAGTTGCAAAGGAGAAAGTGCAAAATCTTAGAACACAAAGAGGCATCATGGAGATTAAAAAGCAAGGAAATTTGGTTAGAGGAAGGAGACAGAAACTCAAGAGCATCGCTATCTCCCATATTGTTTATCCTGGGAATGAACACCTTAAGCCTGCACATCAATAAGGCAGTAAGTGAAAACAGGTGTCATCCTCTGAGGATTTGCAGGAACATTTTCATATCGCATAATCTCTTCGTTGATGATATTCTTATTTTTGGAATGTTGTGCAGGCTCACGTGGTCATGCCTATATGAGATCCTAAAAAAATTTCAAAGGACCACAGGCTTACAAAAAAATGAATCAAAGTCTGCTCTTTTACATAATGATGGCAATGCAGAACTAATAAAGTGGATATCCTCTCTCTTTGGCATTGAGGCATGGTCCATCGATCATGGAATGAAATATTTGGGGTTCTAGTTAAAAGCAAAGGGATACTCCAAATTGGATTAGCAGTGGATAATAGAAAGATACTACAAAAAGATTTCAATATGGGAATACAAATTCCTTTCAATGGTAGGAAGAGTCATTCTGGCTCAATTAGTCCTCACACAACTCGTGGTATATTGGGCGCATTTGTTTTTTCTTGTAGCAAGCATTATCCAGAAAATGAATAAGATAACAACAAATTTTATTTGTGGTGGCCAGGCTAATATCATTTGTCAAAGCTATCATCAATCTCGCTATAGAAAAATCCGGGAGGATGGAGTCTGCTGGACCTAAGGAGCTTTGGAAAGGCCCTTTTATGCAAATCCCTTTGGAGAGGGATTTTCGGGGAGAGACTATGGAGTAATACCATAAAAAAGAGGTATATGGGTGGTAAGGATCTCTCATATTGGTTCAGAATGGGAAGGATTGCATCCATTTATGGCTCTGCAATATGGCTAAGCTTCCATAAGATAGAAGGCTTATTCTTAAATAATTTGATCTAGAGTTTCCAATCTGGCAGCAAATTCTCATTGGTCTGGATACCTTTTTGAGCGGACAAGAGGATATAATCTTGCCAAAGGCTCTCCTTAAATTTTTTCACAGGAAAGGCTATTTCACCTAGGACAAACTCATTGCAGAATGGAATGGCCCCCTCCCTATCTGGATAGGAGGTGGAAAAATGGGGATTCTTGGAAATGTGGCAAAGTAATGGAAAATTGTAGAAGTCTGTCTGAAAAATTGTGGAATATATCGTTCTTTAGATGTCGATGTCCTAACATGGAAGATATAAAAGGGGTATCCCAGGTTCGAGTAAAGGATATTTACTTAAAGCTGATAACCACAGGAAATGCCATCCCTAGCTCTTTCTTTCCTTTATCTTTCTGGAAATCAGGTTGCCTGTCCAAATCTATTTTTCTCTCTTGGCTGGTATTCCATAACGAAAATTTATCTTGGGAAAACCTAAGAAAGAGGGGCTATCAGGGCCCAGGTCTTTGCCCCATGTGCAGAACTGAGGAAGAAACAAACTGTCACATGTTCCTCCTCTGTCTGAAATTGCAGCAGTTATGGCAAGCACTAGAAATTCATTATGGTTTCCCTCATGCTTCTCACACCTCTATTCAAGGGGCTTTTATATGGTGGAGCAGGAAAAGGGAGTCTTGGAGGCTGATTTTCATCATCACTTTATGGTGCATATGGAGATGGAGAAACAACAATATTTTTAATGATTGTAAGGAACCTTTGATGGGAAACGTCCAAATCATATCTTCTTTTTATGAATCCATAGCTGAAAAGCCTCCAAAGGAGAAGCGATCAAATCCTGTCTTCGATGATCTATGTTGTGACAGCTTCCCGAGAGCGTTCTTTGATGGATAGGCACAAAATTATTCATGTGGTTGTGGAATCCACATCATCTTGGATGAAAATACTCAGTATTTTATTTCATGGAATGGAGGAAAAGGATCTAGCTGCAAAGAAGAGGCGATGGCTCTTACGGGGCTCCTCTCCTTCTGTATTTTATTTAGCATCCAGTCTATTTTAGTTTTTGGGGATTCCAAAGTAATGGTTGATTTCGTTCGGGGAAAAATCCACATTCACAATCCTCACCTAGCGGGTTGGATGAATAGGATAGTTTTTCTTTGGGAAAGGATGGAAGGATGTTCCATACAACATGTTTACAGGTTTCAGAACAAGATGGCAGACAATTTATCAAAGGAAGGTCTAGTATCGTCTCTAGGTATATGGCATATGAAGGTAATTTCAGATGACCACGTGTTCTTTATCACAAATTTTTCCTTACCTGATGCTTTCTGAGTTTGTTAGGTACATTTTGTTTATGCCTCTTTTTGTCCCTGCAGTCCTCATTATGATTTTGTCTCTTGCTTTTTTGGAATTTCCATTCTACGATGCTTCCCGCATGGAGGATGTCAGTAGTCCAATGTTTGTATGTTTCAAAATATTATCTCTGCGACTTTCTATATCAAATACATGGCTTTCAATTTAGAAGATCATCAGACTTATGTGTTTTTTGGGGATTATTTCCTCTTTCTCATTTTTAGTCTGTATCGGATTGCCCACTAGTCTGATCTCTCTTCATATACAATTTTCCATATGGCAAATGTATTTTGATCATTATACTCCTTATATAATATATTTATGCCTTTTTGTTCCTGAAAAAAAGAATCAGATAGATTGACATAAAATTAGTATTGGTTCATTTGTGACTAGTTATCAACTTGTTTCTTGCATTGTGAGTTCTATATCCACCTCTTTTTTATTCATATTAATTTATCAACTTCAACTTTTTTTAATGTAGAGAGAGGTCTTAGACAAGGGTTTCCTCTCTCTTGCCTTCTCATCCTCCTAGTAGATAAGGGCATCAAATTTCATATAAGGCAAGATTTTAATGGATTTTAATGAAAGGTGATTCCATCATTCATACCTCTTCTATCTCCCACATTATTTTTTGTTGTTGACATTATTGTTTTCTGTAAAGGGAATATTCAAAGAATTAAGCATTTGAGGGACCTTTCTACACCCCATAATTCTAATAGCATGTGTATTAATAGGAAGAAATATTCCATGTTTTTGTGGAGTTTTCCAATCTAGACACATTGTACTTAGCGGGTTTTATTTTTTTAATTACCATGGATATCAACTCTAGGTTCAAATATCTAGGGATTTATTTGAAGTCAAACAATTTCTAGAAGAATGTGTTTCTTTCTTTAGGTATATGTAGAAATTGAAAGGAAAAATAATGCTTCATGTCATGAACTCAAGTTGGCAAGTTGGTATTGGCTATAATAATCCTTAGAGAAATAATATTTTACTACATCTCTCTAGACCTAGTTCTAAAAGGAAACCTTGGGAAACTTTGCCAAGTATCATTCACATTTCTTTGGGAAAGTTTTGAGGAAAAATACCAATTGCTCTTGCCTCTTGGAAAAATTCGGCTAACCTAAACTTGTTACGGGTTTAGGGGTTTCAAAAAAAACCAATTATTCTTACCTCTTGGAAAACGTTCACAAGAGTGCTTGGAAACTCATCCAGGGAGGTATCTTATGTGCATAGCTAACAAGTTATAAGTGTTTCATGCTTATGTCTACCATGAATTGGATTCTAGAAAAAGAGAATAAATCTAAAAATGGCTCCATAATTTAGAAAGATGTTATTCTAGCCTTCATTGAAGAGATCATTGAGTTGATTGTCATAATCAATGTTTCATCCCTCCAAAAATCATCCATTGTCTTTTTAAATATGGATTCTAGATTCTAAATTAAGTAATTAGACATGAATATATCATGGGGCACAACCATTGGCTTCATAAAAGGTACAAAAAAAATTGATGGTGGAATTGTCTTTATTTGGGACTCATATATATTAGATACATAAAAAAAATCAATTTTCATCCCATATATGATGTGGGTCAACTTATTCTATCTCCAAAACCATCTAGTGGTTATGCTAAAAAAATGCATTTGTAACTCTTTCCTAAGATCTTAACCTTTAGCTAATACCATGGTGGGGAAATGACATAGAATACAAATACATTTTGAACTAGTTGGGAACTTGAAGAGTCTATATAATCTATTCATGCTCAATAATAATGTAGATATTCATGTTCAACAATTTCTAGAAGATAACCAATTATTCTGACCTCCTGGAAAACATTGGCAAGAGTGTTTGGAGACTCATCCATGAAGGTATCTTATGCCCATAGAGAAAAAGTTATAATTGTATCTTGCTTATATGTACAATGAATTAGATTCTAGAATAAGAGAATAACTACAAAAATGACCAAATAATTTGGAAAGACGTTATTCAATCCTTCCTCCTCATCGGTAGATGGTTGATTTGTAATATTTAGGATACATATCAAGTTTTGATTGGAAGGAACCATTGGGTTGAGTGCCATAATCAATGTTTCCTCTCAACAAAAATCAAGAAAGCATTGGGTTGAGTGTCATAATCAATGTTTTCTCCCTGCAAAAATCATCCATTATCTTTATAGAGATGAATTCTACATTCTAAATTAAGTAATGAGACATGAGTATATCTTAGGGCACAACCATTAGTGTACATTGCATTAAGTAGTTCATCAAGATCTCATTAGGACCTACATTGTGGCCATAATTAGATCCTCTTACATTAACAATTAGGGACACATATGCCAGCCTTTCGTTTATGACTAGACATTTCTTATCATTTGGCACATTTTGTATTTTTATTGTTTTCTATTTTGATTATGTTGTCTTTTAGTAGGGGATATGACCAAGGATGTAATGTGGTATTGAATAAAAAAAATCCATTCTAACTAATTTCTAACTCCACTAATCATTTATTGGATGAAGAATATTCTTACAACTCCAAAATTATTCCAAAGGCCCTTTTTTTATATAAATCGTTATACAACAAATTTTAAAGTTAATTCATTTGACTATATTTCTAGCAAAAAAAATTAACAATTAAATTGAATTAATTTTTTAACATATCAATTTAATACTATAAATAAATAAACTAAGAAGTAGGTAGAAAATCTCTACTTCAAACTCATATGAAACAATTATGGAGAAAAAAGACTAATATTAATATGAAAATAAAAAACAAATTTCACCTAATTTAATATTAAAAATAAATAAACTAAAAATTTAACAATCTCTACTCCAAACTCATATAAAACCATTATGGAAAGAAAGATTAATATTAATAAAAAAAATGGTGGTATAATAAATATATATTAAAAAGATACTATTTAATTCTAATAACTTACTTTTACAACAATAAAAAAATTTAAACAAATTTAATCAAAAAATTGAAAGGGAACATAGAGAATAGAGAATATTTCCTTAAACTGGGCAATGTCTAATATAGACTTGAACCCCACACACTATTGATAACACATCATTTCACATCAAAGTCTTAATCTAGTCGTGACAAGTCTTTGCATCTAAATATTACATTCAAATCTCCACGGTTGCTGCAGATATGGTTAACTACCCACCATCAGCGGTAACTTCAGTGAACTCCCTGGTTGATGGATTAAACAGATGAGAGATGTGTTTTCCTAGGGCGCCAAAAGCGCTGAAAAAAATCTGGTCACGCCACTGTGTAGCGCACGTAAAGAAGAGAATATCGAGGGGATTCAGAAAGGAAGCCACCACACTCCAAACCTGTTGTTCAGTGAACAAGTACAACTCCCCACAAAAAGAACAAACCTCACAGATTCTCCATGTTTCTAACCTCGTGTTCCACACATGTGCCGTCATTCTCCACGCTTGAATTCCTGTAACACCATTAATTTACCATCCATGAAGAAACTGCGGCATCCATAGCCGTGCGGTTCGATCATAGGAGGCAAAATTTCCCACTTTTCTGTCTCCACATTATATGCTTCTACAGATGCAAGACGGGGGTCATGCTCGCTGTCACCGCCAGTGACGTAGACAAGTCTGGTGGAAGAAGAAACACAGCACGCAAAGTATAATCGAGGTTTCGGCATGTCAGCTCCGCGGCTCCATCTGGCAGATTCAAAGTCATAAATGTCAACCCTCTTCATCAAACTTGTATCAGACGGACGGATTCTCCCTATGAGAAGTAGCTTCTGATTCACAGCCATGCACTGACACCATACTTGTATTCCATTAATCTGGGGATCATCATTTGGAGGTAACCTTTCCCAGGTGCCCTTCACGGGGTCGTATATGGTTACTACAAAAATGGGATTCATATCTCTTTCATTCATATCATTTTGAATCAAGCAAAGCAGATGCTCGCTCGTCCCACATTTCTTCCTATCAGCATAGAACGTAGGGCTACGGACCATAGCCTCCCAGCTGTTGCACACAGTTTTCAGCGTATCGTGTGATGTGTAAGGTACTTTTAGCAAACACTGCCGAACGACATCCTTTGGAACAGTCTCCATTAGGGCACTTTAAACACAACAATTTCGAGATCCTTCGAGTTGACCCGGAGCTTTACCGCAAACACAAAAGTGAACTACGTTAGGTCAAATATGAAAGTACAGTTAAATATATAATGCGCAGATATGGGGAAACGTAATTTCGAACCGACCAGAAAGGGAGTTCGTTATGTCCATTCATAGAACCAGATTACATGTTTTATATATATGAAGCATTTAATATATTTAACATCTATCATGTCCTCCACACGAGCATGACTGGACTCCCTATAGGGAATTTTGCTAAAGAAAAGAAAAATATATATATAGAGTGGTGCATGAAATGGGTTTAGCTAGTTGTGCAATTTAAAGTTTTTAAATAAATTAAATATTTCATTTTACCTAATATATTTTCTGTTTTATTCTCATTGTATGCCAATTTATTATGCAGTAGTTTATAACGCGACTTTTTGAAAGTCTTTCTCGCGGATTTTTCCGGTCAAAATCCGGCAGTAATTCAATGGAATCCCAAGTTTGATAGCTAGTTTCTGCACAATCAATGGCTCCCAGGGGTTTTTCAGGGCACTGAATC
>APFE031628437.1:0-10139 GCA_000404065.3 Pinus taeda | reverse complement strand
TTAGTGTATGCAGGTTTCAAAGTGAAGGAGGAGCTCATCTGGATCGATGAGGCTGGACTGCTGCAACAAGCGTTGGACTTGAGGTAGGATCGAAAAACACTTTGTTTCTCATAGAATAATGTATGTTTAGAGAAGGATTGCTCTTAATTGTCTTGTTTGTCACTAGAGAGTCTTAGACTCCTAGGGAGGTTAGTTTTGTCTGCAAAAATAACTCTTTCCGCATGACAAAACTAGTCCGGGATCAAATTCTGAGAAAATGTGTCACGGAGGAGGACTTCTTTGACATCCTTTTGACCTGTGATGATGGGCCTTGTTGAGGTCACTTTGTAGAAAAGAGGACAACATTCAAGGTGTTACAAGCCAATTATTATTGGCCCACTTCTCATCAAGATGTGGAAAGTATACTAGTGAGTGTAATCGATTCCAAAGGATGGAAAATCCTATTCCAAGGGATGAAATGCCTCTTCAACCTCAAGTGAATTTCAAGCCATTTGAAAAGTGGGACATGGATTTCGTTGGACCTATTGACCCTCCTTCCAAGCAAAAGCAGTATATCATTGTGTGCACTGACTATATGACTAAGTGGGCTGAAACCAAGGAAATCATGACAATAATAGAGGAGAAGGTGTTTGAGTTCTTAAGGGAGAATGTATTTTACATGTTTGGGTAACCTAAAGAATTGGTCACTGACCAAGGTAGACATTTTACCTCCAAAATGATTGAAGACTTATTGAGAAGAATAAGATCAGGCATAGAACTTGGACTCCCCGTCACCCACAAGCTAATTGGCAAGTGGAGGTGACCAACAGAGCATTGGAGGGAATTATAACCAAAGTTGTTAGCAGCAACAAGAAAGATTGGTCATATAGACTAGTTGAGGCGACATGGGCCTAAAATACAACCTAGAATACCACCATTGGGTTCACACCCTATGAGTTAGTCTATGGGAAAAAGGCCCTGTTGTCCATTGAATTCGAGTACAATACATTGAGGATGGTAGCTGAACTAGATCTAGATCTAAGGAGTGCACAAAAAGAGAGATTGCTCCAGTTGAATGGGTTAGATGAGTTTAGAATGCATGCCCTCCTACACATAGAGGTAACTCAAATTCGGAGGAAGATATGGCATGAAAAGAAAATCAAAGACAACCAATTTCAAGAAGGTGACTGAATTTATTATATGGTTCTAGATATAAATAATTTAAGGGCAAGTTAAGGACTAGATGGTTAGGGACTTATGTTATATAGAAATTTCATGATAATCGTTTAGTGCATATCAAAACCATAGATGCAAAGGCCATTCCTTTACTTGTTAATGGGCATAGATTGAATGTTTACAAAAGGCTAGTATAAAATAAAGAGTTCATTGATGGTATCAAAAAACAATGATGGTGGTGGATCACGTCTCAACTACTACCTCATCAAGTCACTCATAAAAGAGAAAATATAAAAAAATAAGGAGATTGAGGTGAAAACCTCTGCGACGCACCTGTTTCCCACTATTGGGTTGAAAACCTCTTGAGGTGGCACAATGGTGTCAAAAAAAAAGAGAGAAATAAAAAGATCTTTGGGTGAAAACCTTTGTTGAGGCACCCAGGGAAAGCAACTAGGATGAAAACCTCTTGGACACAAACTAGTTGTTTTCAAAACATAAAATAAAAAATAAAAAGAGAAAATAAAAATCAGGAAATATTGTTTGCAGGTCAGCAAGTTTGTTAGCCACACAACAATGTTAAATATACATGCCATATGTTTCATCCTAGTAGTCCACATCATGTTGAATTCATCTTAACATCATGCTACCATTGTATCTACTCAGTCCAGCCAAATCATGTCTTGTGTCCTCCATCATTTCATCCATGTGCTAAATTACATGTCCTAATATGGTGAAAGGGGGTTTAAGGCTTTGTTTTTTGTTCATTTTACCTCATAAGTTTTTTAGTCGAAAATGGAATTATTTTGGAAACCAGTGGAAAATTTCCTCTCTACCTAGTCTCACCTCCATGGGAATAAAAAATTCAGCTCTTTTGGATCCCATTGTGGATGAAGCACTAAGGTTATGTGTCCCACAAGACCCCTACCCACTAATCATCATTTCCTCAATCGTTGACTTTTAAAGTGCCACATCCTCCCACTGTTGCATTTGGCCATGTCGTCCTAGTGCCTCATGATGCTGGTAATCTAAACTCATGCTTCTCTTCGAAACTTCTACGATTTATTCCATATAGATTACGTGTCTTATGTGCTACACACCATCCTTCCTTCATTCTTATGATTTTTCCACGTGCATCCATGCAACTAACCTTGCCAAATATCTATGTTCACTCAGCTATGGGGCCCCTAAACAAAATCATCAAATTTTTTACTTTTATCCTCAAAACATTTATCTGACATATCTTTTAATCTAGTAAGTCTATTTTGGACTTAAACATACCATTCAGAAGTTCTTTCTAAAATTGAAATGGCGCCAAATTTTGTCCTCCTTGAATAATCTAATTCACCACTATTGTTCACCAATTTACATGTAAATATAAGATATTTTCTACACGTTTGACATGCTTTGAACTATAAAAACAATCATGATACAACCTTCAACATCAATGGCATCTTCAAACATTTTCAACAAGCTTATCCATTAATGACAACACTTTTGACATCAATGACATGTGCAAACATTCTCAATGAGCTTAGTCATCTAGTGATAACACCTTTGACATGAGTGAAAACACTTTCTATCAACTCAAAGTTGTCGTATATTTACATGTCGGAAACATTACGCATTTTGGTAGCATGCTCAATTTCTTGGGGACTTTATGGAGATTTAGTTAGGCCCCTTAGAGATGAGATATTGTTTCGCAACCAATCCATCTATTATTTCTCTCTCATTGGAGAATGGGGGATAATATATAGAAAACTGTAATTATTTGGAGAGGTTGGTATGTGAGTCTTGGTAGTGGATGGAAGCCTATACTCTATGTTAGTTATGACTTTGAATATTTAAATTTGGAAAATTGACGTGTCAGAGGTACCTTTCATGGAGTTAGATATTCTTTCAATATATTTTGATTCAGGGTTATATCTTGCTAAGTTGAAGCTCAATATTGTGAAGGTGTTGAAGGATGGCTTTTGTTTAGTGGTATTTATATTTTCTACTTGAAGGATTGTTAGTCTGATTCCCCTACTACTTTTCGAAGTAGTGATTAATACTATGTGCCCTTTCCTCGAAGTTTTATAATTTTTTGAAGTGTGAATTCTTGTTGATAAGTTTGTATAATTGGACCACCCTAGATCCATCTTAACTATAGATCTACCATGCATGAAGACAAATCAAATCTCTTTGCAGTAAAAAATAGGTTTGCATCTCAAGAGATTTAGTTCCTCATTGCGCTTGGTAGATCCAAAGTTTTTTTTTTGTGAACTGCGGTAATTTATTGTCTACAAAAATATATAAAAGTACAAAACTTAGGCTCCTCAATCTACCCCGAAGGGAAACCAGATCTATTGGATCCTATAATCACAATATTCAATACTGTTTTCAAAACTGATTACTGTCAAACTGGTAAGAACACATAAAGCCTTCTATACCCAGATTTAACTTCAAACTAAATTATGCTCGTTCCAAATAGACTAACCCCATAAGCTACTGCTGCAAGGGTGGACTAGATGAAGCTTCTAAGAAACAGGGTTTTTGACATGCAAAAAGGAAAGAAAGGATAAAAAACCAGGCCATTTATAGCGCTGAAGGTCCTCAGTCGATGTTGATATTGACTCTGTCTTTCCTCTGCTCCAGCAGCATAGCTTTGATTTCCTTGAGGAGTTCATTCTGCTGCTTGACCAGCCCCTCCACGTTTGCTACTTCCTTTTTCTCCACCGCAGTGTCCTGCGCTATCTCCACCTTCTCAGCCGCAACCTGCTCCATGTCCTTGGCCAGGAGGTGCTTCAGGACCCAGTAAGTGTGAAGTGCGCAGCGGTACAAAGTGAGTCTGCCCCGAGTGTGACCAGGGTCCGGCAGCTGCAGGGACCAATCGTTCATTTCTGGATCTGAAGGCTCCTCTAACACCTTCTCCTCCATGGGCTCGATAATATTCCTTATGTGAGCATTTGAATCCAGATTATAGGCTTGTTCAGCCTCATGCACCGTCCGACTGATAGACTTGTTCCTTATCTTACATCTTTTCTGAGTCCTGTTACCCTCCGCATTACTGGTGGCTTGACGGGGGCACCCTCTTCCTCTCTTCATCTGATGTTTTTGCCCTTCTCCCACCTTAGCTTGCTTCGAGCCTCTACTACTCTGCCCAGTCTCAAACCGCTTGCCTCTGGGTTCTTTAACCTGCCTGCAGGCTAATTCCGCTGAGCTTTCGATTTCGATTTTAGCCCTGATCCCTTTGCAGCGCCTGCCCTCAGCCTCTACCTTCTCCTCTTGGACAACCTTATCTCTTCGCTCACCCATTTTCGATCGATTGAGGCGTTGGTTAGGGGTTCTCTGCCAGGTCGCCTCTTCGCTCGTCACCTTCTTCGAATTTCTGCTGTTAGACATTATTCCTGTGTTCCTCCTTATAGATTCCCTACCACCTTTGCTTGTATGACGAGAATTCTCCCCCTTGCGCATGCCACTAATACCCCGAATGCTCGCTTTGGGATTGTGAATCATTTTTTGTTTTGGGCCGCGTCCCTGTCTTGCTGCGAAATCATTAATTATCGCTGACAGGGTGTTTAGGGCGCCACCCTTCTGTCCTCTCCTAATTTCCACCGGGTGATGTCTTAATCTCCTTCTCCCTCTCCACGCGGGGTAGAAATTATGCCTGTTCTGCATCATGATTACCCTTACTAATGAGCTGTTTTAGCCCGTCCCATCTTGCCAACGTTACCTGATTGGTCCAGCTGTCATCGATTGGCTCCATTTGTTATTTTCTTCCCCAATTCGCCAGGCAGTCCGCGGGTTTATTGCCCTCTTGTCTAACATGTGAAGTGATCTTGAAGTCGATTCCTATCAGCATTTCCTCTATGTCTCGAACTGTGCTAGCACTTCATCAACTTTTCACTACCTTCTCCCAATTCTTTCCTTGGATTAATTTCCTTATCGAATTAATAACAAAGGTAGAGTCCCCTTCAATTTCTAAATTCCTATAACCATTTCTTCTGGCAATTTTAAGGCCTTGATATACTGCCATGAATTCTGCCTCATTATTGGTTATTGTTCCGCCATGTTCAGCATAGATCCATTCTGTAACCCCTTCTCCATTTCTGAATATTCCACCAAAACCCGCTGGACCTGGGTTCCCTTTAGCAGCTCCGTCGAAATTGAGTTTAAAAAACCCTTCTGGAGGCTTTCTATAAGCCTCACGACTTTGATTTGCTGATTGATGGTTCGGCTAGGATTTTTGATGGTAGATCATCCCCTGTTCTATATTCAGCTTCTTTAGAATCTCTGTTTCAGCTTCCGTAGTTTTCCAATCCTCGTCTACCAAATTCTCCGCTAGGATTGACTCTTTTATTTTCCTTAGCGTTCTCTTCCATATTTCCTTCGGACCTGAGGACTTCCCTTTAAATATTCGACTATTTCGTTCCTTCCATAGATTCCAAACATTGAGGCCTGCTGATATGCTCCACGCTCTTCTAACTATTTTTCTTTGAAATTTTCCTTCTCCCCAATCGCTAAGGGTTTGAATTATGTCTCGTGGGTTTCTTACTGTTGTCGCGAATAAACTTTTCGTTTGCTCCCACTGGAATTGAGCCGCGCTGCATCCATTAAGTAGGTGTTCCTGATCTTCTTCCTCTGAATTACAGAGGCAACATCTTGCTGGGCCTGAGAAGCCTCTTTTTTGAATTATGTCCCATGTTAAAATCTGCTTTCTTCCAATCAACCATGCAAACAGTTTAATCTTCGGTCACCACTTTGTTCTCCATATCCTTTTCCACTTTTGTTCTTCCTCCCCCGGATCATCCTGGGTTTTAACTTTGTAGGCTTCTTTTATGGAAAATGTCCCTTTCGTTTATTTTCCCCATCGGAGGATGTCTCTGCCTTCTCTCTTTTTTATCTTCCTGGAGTCTATTTCCTTTCCGAAAGTTGTTTTTTGATCTTCTGTTGCATTCCTTTTCCATTCTCCCAGAGGTTTCCATTCTCGCCATTCCTCATTTCCAGGTTCTGCAATCCAGTAATCTTTCACCATGAGGAGGCCTCTCTCCACACCTGTTCTATAGATTTCCTGCATACCTTGAAGGTTCAACATTTTCTCCCTTTGCTGCTAGGCTTCATCCCAAAATCTCGCTATCTGACCTCCTCTTATTTCCTAGAATATATGTCTGTCTATTAAATCCCTGCTTTTGGTGGATAAGCTCCAAATATCTGATCCCCGAGGTATATTTTGTTCCCTTAGAATTTCTTCAGGGGTGAGGGGCATATTATATTTTGCAGTCCAGATTTCTTTCCATAAGTCCGGTCCTCCTTGTAGCCATCTCCATCTTAATTTGGCAGTGAGTACTTGATTTAAGATCCATGGCTCTCTGAGGCCTAAGCCACCTTTTTCCTTGGGTTTGGTTAGACTATTCCATGAACAGAGGGCCCACTTCTTTTGTTGCTTCGGCCCCCCCAATAGAAATTTTCTATAAATCTCTACCAGTTTATTACAAATTCCTTTAGGGGAAACCATCACGGATAATGGATATATTAGAATAGCTTGTATAGTGGCTTTGAGCAACACTACCATTGCTGCCAGGTTCAGAGCATGGAAAGTCCAGTTATCTAGCCTTTTCATGATCTTCTCAAGGATATTTTTCCAATTCCCTACTTTAAGGGTAGATGTGTCTAGCATAGTTCCTAAATATTTGGTAGGGAGATCCCCTATCCTATATCCCATGACCCTGGTGAGATGATTCTTAACCGGTTCCACAGTATTAAAGAAAATGGTTCTGGATTTTTCATTATTCACCTCCATCCCTGAACTTTCCATAAATATCTCAAGAATTTTCTTTATCCTTTTGACTTCTTTCAGGGTAGCTTTGCAATAAATCATTATGTCATCCACAAATTGTTGGTGAGTGACTATGGTTTGATTCCCCCATAATCTGAGGCCTTGTATTTTCCTTTCTCTAGATTCTTTTTTAAAGTATCTACCTAATCGTTCTGCTGCAATTATGAAGAGAAAGGGGGATAAGGGGTCCCCTTGTCTGAGGCCTCTTGTAGCATTGAATGTTGCTGATGGCACTCCATTCAACAGAATAGAGAAATTCTGAGTAGAGATCATGCTTAGGACCCAGTTCACCCACCTATCACAGAATCCAAAGGCTTTAAGAATCCTTTCTAGGTACTTCCAACTTAGCCTATCATAGGCTTTTGAGAGGTCAAGTTTAATTAGCATACCTTTTTCTTTTTTCGTTTTTAGGGTGTGGAGGACTTCTTGAGCCACCACAAGCCCATCTAGAATTTGCCTTCCTTCCACAAACCCAGTTTGCTCTGGGGAGATAATACTTTGCAAGATCAATTTTAGTCTCTGAGCTACAATTAATGCCACTATCTTGTAGATGACGTTAAAAAGGGCTATAGGGCGAAATCCATCAGCTTGCTCTGCCTGATTAGTTTTAGGAATAAGGGTTAAAAGGGTTGAGTTTATTCCTGGCCATATTCTTTGATTTATTCTGGCCTCCTCAACAACTTCCAGGACTTCTGCTGCAAGAAACTTCCACCCCGCTTGGAAGAATTCTACAGTATACCCATCCGGACCAGGAGCTTTGTTCCTTTCAATGTTTCTAACAATATCCTCCACTTCTTCCATGGTGATTTTCCTCATGAGTGACAGGTTTTGATCTCTTGTGACTATATTTGGAATTTCTCTGCTTATCTTTGCTATGGCATCTGATCTGTTAGTTTGCGGTTCCCTCAGAATGTCTTTGAAGTGATTGAGCAACACTTTTTCTATTTCTTCATGTTGTAGAACTCTTTGCCCTTCTTGGTTTCTTATAGAGAATATTCTATTTCGTTGTCTATGCTGAACCATTGCTTTATGGAAGAACTTAGTATTCCTCTCTCCCTCCCTAAGCCACTGAACCCTTGATTTCTGCTTCCATAAGATCTCTTCTTGTTTCCTTCTTTCTTCTAGTTGGTTTAATATCACACCCTCTTCTTTTGTTCTCTCATCCTTTATTCCTTCAATGATGTCCATCTCCTGAAGGTCTTCCATTCTTTGTTCTAGTCTCTTTTTTTCTTCCATCATGCTCCCAAATTCTTCTTTATTCCATTTCTTTATCTTATTCTTCATTTCCTTTAGTTTGAGTTGGAAGGTGTGCATCTTATTTTTTCCTTTTTGATCACTCGTCCTCCACCATTCTTCTAGCTTCTCCATCAGTCCTTCATTTCTCAGCCAGAAAGCTTCGAACCTGAAAGGTTTGTTGGGAGGACTTTGCTTTAAGTCTATTTCTAATTTAACCGGGAAGTGGTCCAATCCTGCTACCGGGAGAATGGTGGCTTCTATGAATACATCCTTCAACATTATTTGTTCTAAGATTAAGAATCTATCAAAGCGAGAGGCTATTTGGTTAGATCCTCCTCTTCGATTATTCCACGTATGACTTCCATTGATGGTTTGGATATCGATTAAGTGTTGGTCCCTTATGAGGTCTCCAAACTGTTCCATTACCTTATCCATTCTCCTTGTTCCTCCTCTTTTTTCACCTGAGGTTTTAATCAGATTAAAATCCCCTCCTACTATCCATTGTTTTCCTGGTATGAGGCATCGCAAGGCTTTTAGGTTTTGCAAAAAATTTTCCTTTTTAGTCTAAATATGAGGTCCATACACTCCTGTTATAATAACCTCCTCCGTCATTCCTACTATACTTGCTGTTCCTGATAAAATTCTTGGGAAACTCATTCAGTTACTAAAATGTATTTCCTCTGGATTCCAGATGATTATCAAACCTCCTGCGCTTCCATTCGCATCCTGTCCCATCATTTCATAGCTACTCCTGTTTCTATTCAGAATTTGCCTCATTTTTTCAGTACTTATTTTTGTTTCTTGTACTATCATTATACTGGGCTTCTCTTTTCTCAGTCTTTCATTCAAATACCTTTGTTTGCCTCTGCTGTTGAGGCCTCTTATGCTCCAGCTTGTGATAATCATCTTAACAGTTTTGGGGGGGATTGGAAGACCTCTGAGAGAGGAATCACTCTTCCAGAGTTAACAAGCATCTCACCCACATCTTGTATCATTTCACTCATTGTTCTTCTCCCTTGTCTTTTGCCTCCCTTGCCAATGCTGCCCGCTCCTATGCTTTGCGTTTCCTGTTTCTCCGGTTGTTGGTTTTCCTTCTCCTCTGATATTCTCTTTTTTTCCTTGTATCTTTGAAATGCTTCTTTGTATCTCTGTTTTTTCTCTTCTGGGATGAAGCTTTCATCAAGCCTTTTCCATTCCTGTAGAAGTCTCGCCATTACTTGTTCTTATTCTTCTCCTTTTGTTTTCTTTGGGTCTATTTCCATGTCTCCTTGATCTCCTTGGTTTTCACTTGGGATTTCTACCCCCTATTCATTATTCCTGTTATCTGTTTCTTTGTTTGTTTTTTCATTTATTACCTCCATTCCTTCTATTTCTTCTTCCTCGCTAACCTCTGTCTCCAAACCTTCTTCCTGTAGGACTTTAAACATGTTTAGTGATTCTGTTTTCTGGTTTTCTTTTTTGGTTACCCATCGGCATCTTTTTACTTCCTCCTCTTCTTCTTCTTTGAACTTCTCTGAAGTTTTATTTTTCTTCCCCTGTTTTCCTTGTTGCGTTGCTCCCGCTTTTTTCTGCTTCCATTTCCTTTTCAGCTAGCGTAATGGGGCATTCCCTAAAAAGATGGCCATATTCGTGGCATCTTCTGCAACGAAAAGGGATATGTTCGTAGTCTATAGGTTGATGCCATAGCTCATCATGATATTCCAGTTCGATAGTATCTGGTAGAGGCTCTGATCCAGGTGGATGTTGGTGGCCACCCATCTATCCCATTTTGACCCCCACAATTGTCTATTTCAGCATTTTCAGTTTCCTTAATTGTAGCACAACTTAGTATTTTTAGCAGTTTTTCGGGTCCTGAACTTCTGGAGCCGTTTTGAGGGCCTAAACGATGTTTTTTGGGGAATCCGGGGGCAACATGGGGCCATGGTATGGACTG
>APFE031628435.1:968-13035 GCA_000404065.3 Pinus taeda | reverse complement strand
GACCCACCTATGGTTTTGTGCATGATTTTTGCACATGTTTTTGGACACAATGGTTTTCGGTCCATGGTTTTGGACGCGATGGTTTTCGGTCGATGGTATTGGATGCTTTGGCATGTATAAATATGTATTATAACATTGAAAGGAATATAATGAAAAATCAAGCTGGTAGTCTCGGTTTTGGGATTCGGGGGAAATATCTATTTATATGTGTTTTATGTGTTATGCTCTCACATTGTTTATTTTCTGTGTTTTAGAATTCGTATGCAGATAATTTTTGTACGGGGTTAAAACCTACATCCAGATTCTATGGAAGTGGGGGATAGGTTCCTTCGGGATATCCTTACCCTCCCTGATATATCTTTGGACAGATCCTAGCTAGGCTTCGACTCCACTCTTTTCCTTAGGTTCTAAACTACATCTGATCGACTCTACACCCTCAGGGGCAAGTGATGGTTATTTTATCTTCCCAACATGATTTTCTTAGACGAGGACCTCACTCAAGCACATGTTGTGGAACTTAAAAAATCCAAAGAACAGGTTATGGCAACACGATAGGCAGGGAAATGGGTAGTTACTAGGAATATTTAGGTAGTCATTCAGGACTCCTTCCCACCTGGGTGGGAACCCCGAACTGGAGGTTCCAAATGACGAGCCTGCTTGGGGAGGCGATATGGTACAAACATTTCTATTCGTTTTTGGAATGGAAATGAATATTTCTGGTCATCGTTGGGACTCTCGTATGATGCTCTCAAATCAGCGAACATCCTCTTCTTGACCAAGACTCGTGTGATCCATGTTCTTAGTTTGTAGGTAGGAGACGAGGAGTTCGAGAGGGGTTAGAGGATCAGGTGGAGTTGCTTGTTTGGCTAGTGGCTCACTCCGGAATAGGGTATCTTTGGTAGATGAAGATGAGTTTGCCAAGGTTATGTGGATTCAGATTAGCGTTGGAGTCTCTCCTCCAAGGGATATCTACATTGCAGTTTGTTACTTTTCCCAAACCTCTTCACCATTTTCCATCCATAATGGCTCAAATGGAGACCCCTTTATATACTTGTACATTGACATCACCCAATACTCTATTGTTCAGGAAGTCATCATCCTAGGTGACTTCAATGCTCATTCTAAAGATCTCTAAATCCCTCTCTAGGACCGATCAGAGGATGTGTTTTGTACCCAAGGGATAGATCTAGATTAGTAGGGATTCACTAGATGTCAGATGATGCTTTGGGGCCCACTACAATTTATGGTAAGCATCTATTGCAGTTGGGGGAATCCCATGAATTATTGATTCTAAATGGTCTCCCTTGTTTCCTAGACTCTCTCTTTTTCACATGTTGGCCATATGGCGGGGGTGCGAGTTTAGTTGATTATGTCCTCACTAGCCATAACTTTCTCACTTTTATTCACCATTTCTCGATCTCTCTCATCCCTCTTTCCGATCATGCACTTCTTTCCTTCTCTCTCTAGTTTGACCCTCCCCTTCCACCCCATCCCTCCCCTCGGGGCCTACCCTAAACAACCTTCTGATTTGATGAAGGATACCTTGACATCTTCTCCTCTATCCTATGCAAGATGCTCCCATCAAAGACCCAATTCTCCTTGCTTGATTTTTCTTCCACTAAATACAATTGTATTTCATCTACCATTTTGGAAACAACACTCAAATCCTTCCCCCACTCCATTTGATCCATTTCCATCTCCCCTAAAATTGGATCTTGCCCCATGAAAAGTGGTACGATGATGAATGAAAGAGTCTACATTGAGAACTTCGATATGCTTTCACCCACTCTTAACCCTTCTCCTCTGAGCTCAAATCTTCTTATCATCATCTCCTTCATCACAAGAAATGACTCTCTATCTCTCATATAATACGGGAATGTTGTGTTGTCCTTGCCCACTCCCCTAAACAATTATGGTGTACTGTCCTTCCCTGACACTCACCTCCTCCTGTCTTCCACCTAACCTTGACCCTACATCCATGTTCTCTCACACTTATAACCTTTATGATATTTCTGGGCAGGCCCAAACTCATGTTACATCCCCACCCTCTTCTTGTTACCTATTCTCAGACATAGATATTAGTTTGTGAAGGTTTTCTGCTGACATGGTCACACCACATTATCCATCTGATCTACAAATCAGGTTCCAACTCAAATCCCAATAACTACAAAACGATCATGGTAGGCCACACATTCCCGAAGTTGTATGTTATTTTTATACATAGCAAGCTTTCTAGTGATCTTGAGCAGAGACAACTCAGAGCTAGGGGACAAGCATGTTTTTGACCGACTCATCAGACCATTGACCACATCTTCACCCTTTGCACCGTGATCGAGGAGACACTATACCACTCTTCAAAAGTATACTGTTATTTAGTAAATTTTCAAAAAGCTTTTGACTTTGTTCTGAGGGAGGCCTTGTTATAGATACTCGGAGATATTGGCATATTTGCAACCTTGTTGAACAATATTATGTGCCTATATGAGTCCATTCTTGGTCGTCTTCACTCAGCTCATGGGATGTCTAATTTCATTTGAAGCACTATTTGGGTTAAATAGGGTTGTCCACTATCCCCTACCCTATTTTGGATCTATATTGATAAGTTGGAGGAATTTCTACATGAGAATTTCCAAGACACTAATGATTTCCTTCTTCACTAGGTTTTAATATCTATTCTACTCTTTGTTGATGACATGGTCCTCCTCTCCCCATCCCCAAAATGATTATAGAGGTTGTTGGATGCCTTATCTTTGTTTTTTGATCATTGACAGTTGGTGGTCAACCTCGGTAAACCAAGGTTATGACCTTAAATGGGGTGAAGAGAACCTCAAACCTTCACTTCCTATTCAAAGGGGAGGAGATTGAGAGCACATATACTTACTAGGGGGTGCGATTCTTAGGTCCCCACTTTAGTTTGCGACAAACGCTTAAGGCTCAGATCAACAAAGGATATGGATCCTTAGCCCTTCTTGAGAGATAGTGCTTTCGACATCACTTCTAGGTCAAATCGTCCAACATGAACCTCATGGACACCTTGATCCTTCCCACTATTCATATGGTTAAGAGATTTGGGGACTGCCTTTATTTTAGTCAAATTGGGTTTCAGCTGAGAGAGTCCATATTCTTCTTCTACATTGCATCATTAGATGACAACTGATAGTACTGCAACACATCATCCTTGTAGAGATTGGAGCTCAGCCCTTTTGACTTGAGATGGTATTCAGATTGGTTTCATTCTTGCATTGTGTCCAGGGCTTTGTAGACTTGATAAAGAGTAGAGAGCGATATCCTTACTTGGCATATTTCTTTTTTGAGACTATTGCTCATTCTACTCCCTTAGGCTGAGCTAGATGTTGGTTTATAGGAGTTTTATATCTCTTAAAGTTAGTGGGAATTAAGTTGGATCGTCTCCCTCCTTTTTGATATTCCTTAGATGTCGCTAGTCACATTTTACCTACTAGACAGGAGCTAAACAATTCATCAAGGAGGAAATTTATAGGCAGTTCATCTAGGTCACCTCGGTTAACCCTTCGAGAGGATTGCGCCCAAATATGGTCTTCTATGGTGAGCACTTATTGAAGTTGAGAGACAGGGTTATTGTTCAACCCCAGTATATGTTTCACCACTATATGCATGCTATATCTAAGACTTTTGTGATCCATAATGTAGATATCAGTTTTTGGGATTAATCACATCGTTAGGATTTGATCGACATTTCGAACCAACCAATGTGGTTCATCCTTAGGACAAGGTGAGAAATCGATCAATCTAAGTGAATAAATAGCAGTGATGTATCATGCCCAGAGTTAGCCATTAGAGAAATAGTTGTTAATTAGTTGAAAAATGGTCTTTAATTATTTAATAATTTAGTTAGAAACTAGCTATTATATATTATTTTATTATTTATTAAATTTTTTATTATTAAATAGGCTTAATAATAGGTTCTCAGAGTAGGTTCTCATAGGCTTTAGGTAGAGATGGACCACCAGGTGGATAGACCAAATAGAATCTGCCAAGTATGTAATTTACAGGAAGTAGAGACTGATGTGCACTTCATTCTTGGATGCCCTGTCTACTACGCGATCAAAGGAAGGTTTCATTTCTTGTTCAGAGATTCTCAGAGCCTCAACGACTTTTTCAAGTATCCCAATCATAGATGTTTGGCCCTATATATGCAGGAGGCTCTCAGGTTCCGAGTGCATATTATTCAACCTCCCATCAGACCATAACCCACACAGAGGATCACGATATTTTTCAGGGTACTACCTTCAAACAAGGGCACCAAGAGACCGATTGATACCAGTACATATCTAGACTCTAGATCAGTGATAATCCATGGGACCTCACCTCGCCACATGAGATCTCAACATCATATTTGTCTCAAATCCATTCATGGGAGACAGACTAGGCCCTCCAGACCTTAGCAATGCACGAAACACCCCATGCAATGATTTAGTGGACAATCTGCACTTTCCATCAGCTTTTCATCAGACCAATAAATGTTGTTGAGTTTCTTTAGTGTTCTTCATTCAACCTTGGATGTTAGGAGACATGGCTCTGATCCTTAGACCTATTAGCTCTGGATCTTCTCTGCTAGGGCCAAATGTTGATTTACTTCATGCATTGTATCTTTTTTAGGAGGTTGTTTGGTTCTCCCGCTTTGTATGGACATCATTGTACTCAACAGTCCCTTTGACCTACTTTGTGGTCATTAGTTGGACATAAATATATTTATCTTATCTTATCTTCTTCCCTCTCTCCCCTTGCCACACACACATATATATATATATACTTCCCTCCATCTCTCCTTATTTGTCTCTTTATCTCATCCCCCTAAACACATCTCTCTCTCTCTCTCTCTCTCTCATTAGAGGAGTTTTTAGCCTAAAAGTTCCCATGTACATAATATATAAACCAATCAAAATCCTTTAAATTTAAAAAGAGGTACATGTAAATATTTTGGAGGGAAAATAACAAAATACTTTTAAATCCACCTGATAGCCTACATGCAAATCTGTTTGCCACATGAAAAGAAGAAATACAAGGAACTTGATGGAGTTTGTAATCCATCATATTTGGATTGTGTGAAGATTGGGGAAGGGTACATTCAAATTGGTTTTTTAAATATGAAGGAATTTTGTTGCTCATTATGGGAGGTAATGTGCAGAATCAAGTGAATTAAGCTGAGAGGTGGTGAGATGGGGATCAATTGGTAAATATTGAATGCCTTTGCATGTATATATTTAGTCAACCATGGAGAGGAAGCAACAAAGTTGGAGTTGCCAAATTGCCAAAATTAATTCATTGAACTGTTGAGGTTAGGGATCTGATATTTATCCTTGGTGAATGCTTCTTAAGGCAAAACTCTTCAGCTCTATAGCCATCATGCAGAGCCTCCAACAATTGTAGGTTTGGGCTTTTGGCCATTCCAACTTGGAATTTTATTTTAGTATTAAAATTTATTGTCAATGGTTTAAGTTCTACCTTTGGCTTTGTGGTCTTCTATATTTTCATTCCTTCTCTAGGTTTAATTGCCCTGAGAGACTTATTTTTCCTCTAGGCTAATTTCTCACTCCCTTTCTGTCCTCTCACTCTTGTCCTCTCGAAATTTGCTTAGCTTTCCTCTTTCTCTTTGGTTTCACCCTTTCACTCCTATCTCCTCCTTTGTTCTATACCTTTACCTCTACCTCCCTAAATGCTTCTCAACTTTCCTAGAAAACAACCCTATAAAATGAAAATACACAAAAGCAACAATTATCATTTTTTTTTTTTTTTTTTTTTTTTTTGAATATAGTATTAGTTTTTATGCCTATAAATTATTCCAATTAGTTATCAAACTCTTTAAGAGCCATCCCCCTAAAAAATATTGTGAAAATTATATTTATTAATTAATTTCCAAAATTAATATATATATATACTCTCTTAAAAGTAATATAAATATCATAATCTCCCCCATACACACATATTCTTGAAAAGCATATAATAACCGAAAAATAAAAAGAAATATAAAAAGAAAGACGAATAGGAATTGGTCCACCCAGGATAAGGCTAGCCCAGGCCTGGAATTTCAAATTCTTTTTGCCTGTCAAATTAAAATTTGATGACGTTTTTGTATTTTTTTTACCCTTCGTTTTACGTTTTTACTAAATATGTGAGTGTCACGGAAAATTCTATTTTAATAATTTTTGTAAATTTATTCCACAGCACACAATAAGTCATCAAATGGAGGCTGATAATCACTGTTGTTTATAATGATTCTTGTTAGATTGAAATTACAGATTTGCAATCTATCATATTTATAGCTCAGATTTATGGTAGGGCCATTTAAACAATAAAATCTTTGCAAAAAACTTACAATCCATGGACTATAAATAAATTATCTAGTGAGATTATAAATAAATCTTGGACTATAAATAAATCATCTAGAGAAAATACAGAAAAGTTATGCAATAATAAATAGTTATTATACTTCATTAAAAGTCAAACTTTCTGGAGAAACTACAATTTTTTTTATCAATAGGAATATTTCAATACATAGATCCTCCATTAAACATAAACTAGAAGAATTTTCAAAGCTCAAGAATCCTTCTTGACTTTGTATCTATCCATATCTCATATACTGCGTTCCAATCAACATTAGATGATTCAGGTCCATTCAAAGATACTCTCATTAGAGCATCTAGTGTATCCAACCCAAGCCTCGATTTTCTAATGTCCTTGATGATGTTTTGCTTGGAAAATCCCCTTTCACAATCCACTGTACTTGCAGGAATAGTGAGGACAGCTTGCCATAATTTCATCATATTAGGATAGGTTTTGTGCCACTGTTTTGTGTTACGAAAGACTTTCCATGCTTCTTTCATAGAAAACCCCTCACAAGCCAAATTTAATGAATCAACAAAAGGGTGCAACTCTCTTTTACAAGCTTTAACATCAAATAAAGCTACAAATCCAACATCACTTGATACGGTATGTTGCAAACGTTGAAAAAGCTTTAAAAACCAACGCTCTGAATTTTTCTCACGACTACGACGCTCTTCTGAATAATAACAAGGGCTGAACAATTTCGCTGCATTAAAAAGATGAAGGTCTGGAAATCTTTCATTCAAAGAGTCTATGAGAGTCTCTATATAACCTTCAGTGAGTTGCTGACAACTCTCGTGTACCTTCAATACAAGGTTTCATAGATTGTTTCCTTGCTTCATTGGATTCAATATCCATGGCTAAGATAGAGATGTATTGTAACTCATGTCTATCTACAACTTTCCCTTCATCTTTAATATCAATGTATCCATTTTGAGAATCATTTAAAAACTTTGAAAGATAAGTTGTGCCTTCTGCAAATGTCTCTTTCTCAAAAACCATCTAGATAATGTGCTTATAGTTACTTCAAGAGCCAACCCAATAGTTGTAATGTCTACATTTTCTTCTTGAAAAGTCATATTCAACTTGTTCAATTCCCCTAGCACATCAGCGAGCATATGTAAACAAAACTGGACAGAATATATTCTCATCTTATCATACCAATATGCAGTTTTTTTTTCATTTTTCCACAAAGTTAAAATTGTTGGCATAAGCTTCACAAGCCTTATAATAACTTCTCCCCTGGATAACCATCTCACTGAATGTATTTGTAGAACATCAAGAACATCAATTTGCATGACTCTAAGCAAATCATTAAGTTCACTATTTCTCTTTGGAGAGTTTTGAACCCATGAATACACTTTGTTTGCAATTTTTTCAACAAATAATAACTCAGGGAATTTCTTAGAAGCATCTGCTGCTGCTAAAGACTCACGATGAGCCACACAATGAACTGTAATAAGGTTTGGATTGTTCTTTTTCAAAAATGAAACAAAGCCATTTTCATGTCCAATCATTGCTGAAGCTCCATCTGTAGAAACAACTATCAAATCTTTATACTGAAGGCCTCTAACATCTATTAATTGATTGACACTCTCATATATTGTTTTTCCTTTTCCATCTACTACATCTTTGAGCTTCATAAACTGCGAGATAGGTGGCCCGAGACCTTTTGAGTCTAAATATGTTGCATAAATAACAAGGTGTTGCTCTAAGGTTCGATCAGTGCTTTCATCAACCATCAATGAGAAGAAAGGACTTTCCAACATATTTTTTATCTGAATCTGTTCAAGATGTTTTGATATGCAATATATAAAATCATTTGCAGACTTGCGATTAGCGTATGAGGAGTACTCTTGAGACTTTGGCATATTTGGAGTTTTTGCATCCATTAGAAATTTGCAAAGCTTCTCATACTTTGATAGAGATAAATCTTCTTGACAAGTGAAATATGATATTTTCATTGTAGAAATCACTCTTTCCTTATTGGCATCTCTCATCTGTCTAATATGATATGGAATTGGTTTCAACTTTCCCTCTAATGCATTAATCCATCTTTCCTTAGCATCTTTATGCGCCTGTGATTTTTCATGAGTAACAAGAGCATCATGTTGTAATGTGGTGCAACCATTCCCTAAACCCCATGGTCCATTCATCCTATACTTCTCACAATAGTTACACTTCATAGTTATTTTATCATCAAACCTCACATAATTCAACCAAACAAACTTATTTAACCATTCCATGCGAAATTGTCTTTTTGTTTGCACTTTCATTTCTGAATTATCACCAACCTCTTCTTCAACTTCATTTGTTTCTTCATCTACATCATGTTCAGAAGAACTTCCAAAAATTTCATGTAATTGTTGTTCCACATGAGCATTATGGGTTTCTTCAAGTGTTTTTGAATTCTGTTGAGTCTTAAAAGTTTTCCCTTTTGTCCATCCATACATTTCCCCAATTGTAACTTGTATCTTTCTCTTTTGAGACATTTGTAGGTTTGTGACCACCTGTATAAAATATATATATAAACTAAAATTCATTAAATCAAAAATGAATATAACAATGGACAACATTGTAGAATAAATAAGCATAACATAAATATATCTGAAAATGAATTTCAGCCTACTAAAATTTGCATCCCAAATATGCGACACACCAAACAGAGACTCCAGCACTATCAATTTATATATTAAACAACGTAAAATTTATATATTAAATAGAATAAAATCTATATGTTAAACCGTATAAAGTTTAAACAGTAATTTGAAAAGATTCACAAAGATCTTAGGGGGTAATATGTGGCAAAGGACCCCAAAGGGAGTAGTTTTTTTTGCTGGTGTTAATATTATATATTGGAGTGAATTTAGCAAAATTTCCATAAAAAAAGCAAACAATGAGTTAAACTAGCACTCTAAATTCTACCTAAAAATTTATACTAACAGTGACCTAACTATGACTTATCACACAAGTACGAAAACTCTTGATCGAAAAAACAAAAGTGAGAAGCCTAAGAACTACAATTACGCCATGACGGCATTCATTTCTACAGTCCCAAGCTCGGGCGTTCTAACTTATCGAGTCTGGTCAATGTATTACTTTTGTACGTCAGCCATTATTGAATTTGAGCTACATGTTTTGGTATGCCGGGATAAAACCATAAGTGACAGAGAGGGGCCGCAGCGAAGTTTGAAGTTTCGTTGAGCACATGCGAGCGGCCCTGTACAAGAGACAATCAACTCTTCCCATCTTCGCTGAGGGCACTGTAGGCAAAGTTCAGTCTTTTACCCTATTTTTTTCGAAAGTTCCACACTCATGTCTCTAAGCAAAATTCTCAGAAGTATGGTCAAAACTCTAAATAACAAGCTAGACCTTTAACTTCCAACAAATTCCCTATTAAATATGAGAACAATTTGTTATGTCAGAGGTCACTCTGAATTTCCCCTGTTCCACGCAAATGCAAGCAATCCCCATCAAAATTTATAATGCTGCTGCTGCTGAGAATTTTATTGGTTATATTCATTATCCCCATCTGTGGATCAGAGATGGACACAGCCACATCTATTTAATTTTATTGAATCAAATTGTTTTTATCTGCAAATATTAGTTCAGGGTGTCATCTCAAAATGATTATTTTTCAGAAGATAATGTAAGTTTGAGAATCATACAGTACTGGCTTGAGTGGTAGAGTAGTGACAATATTTGCAGGTCACACACCAAAAATTGGAGCAGAACACTGCTATCCCACTTACTAGTGTGGAAGCAAGTTCTCAGCCATGTGAGTCCCACTTAAAATTTTAAAGGGAAATGGTAAGGACTTTGTTACCCACCATCCGAAATGCTTAAGTGCATAGAGTTAAATGGAGGTTTGATTCCAAAAAGTATTGTAAATTTACATGGAAAAATTGTTTGGGAAATTGTAAAATTGTAAACTTGCAAGGAAAGATTGTTTGGGAAATTGTAAAATTATAGAAAATTTTGACACGAAAGTAATAGAAATTGCAATATTAACCCACCAGGCAGTTGAGTTATGAAAAAATCAAACAATAGTATGTTGAAGGTACCAAATTATTTTATAGGAGAAAAGTATTGGAATATGAATTTGATTGTATTTTAAGTATTGGAATGTTACCTGTGAAACTGGAAGTGGAGAGTTGATTTGTTGAGCATCCAAGTTTTCTCATAGATTCCACTCAGACACGGTCAATCCGCAAGAGAGGAGCACCACTGCACCAAAGCCGAATGTGAAGAAATCGCCAAATGTGAAGAAACTTTTTCTGCGACGTTGCGATTCACCAACATAAAACGCTAATTGGCTATAATGTTTGCGTTTTTACAGTAACACGCTCATAAAACGAACCAGTAAAGATAGTTTCTGCGAGCTTCTACGTGTTTAGACTGGATAATCCACTCGCAAACTATTGCAGAATTGAACATAGGGCAACTCTTCAAAGTCGCGGAAAGAACACGGCACCGACCAGGAGGTGACCGTGAGTGAGTCACCATACATGAATTGAATTGCAAGTCTTGTTGGATTCAATTTGAGTGACGGATTGCAGCTGGATAGTTAATGGTAAGTACTAGGTAGTAGGTAGTGGGACAGTGAAGCGTTTAAGTTTAAACTGCGTTGTGTACTACCGCACCCTGGTGCCAGCTGGTCTCAACCAAATAAATAAGGTATTATAAATTTCTACGTTTCACTTCTGGAAGTAGACGTCGTTTTGACGGTTTGCAGAGTATATCACACGTAGAATTTGACGTGGAAATTTTTTCCACTCCCGTCAAATATGTCCAAAAACCAAAAATACGTCCTTTGGGACGTCAAATTCATCCAGGACTGCGTCCATGATTAGTATCGCCGTGTTCAATTGAGTAGCAATTATGAAAGTGACAATTGACTATACCATATCCAGTAGTGCAAGTTGAATAGACAGCATTCAATTGACTAGCAACTATGAACCAGTGACAATTGAGTGTACGTAGTAGTTCAAGTTGAATAGACAGCATTGAAATGCCGAACCACGTTATATTGGACTTGAGAATTAAAATGCCAAATCGCAATCATGAACACATTATAATGGACTATATTGTGTCACACATGTTATAACAGGCTTCAAAATTCAAATCCAAATCACAATCATGAACCACTCAAAGGTCGAATCCGACTCATGAACACGTTATAATGGGCCTTGAGACCATGGTGTACTGGCAGCAAGGCAGTTCATCGTTATAGTGGACTATAGGGCCCACGTTATAATGACTATATGGCCGTATCAAAACCCAAAATCACAATCAAGAACACGTATTCAAGACAGTATTCAAAGGTTGGACCAGACTAATGAACACCTTATAATGGGCTTGAGCTTGAGACCATGGTGTACTGGCAGCAAGGCAGCTCATGTATCATTGATTTTAGAATGGGAAGTGAAAAGAGTATGAGAGAGTGACTCCCATGGATTCTCTACTGTTTTTTCTTACTGTTTGTGCTGTTGTTTCAGATAAAGTCTGGTTGTAAATGTGTTAGAAAACCTGCACAGATGAATCTAGCTAGTAAAGGTTGAACACACAGCTTTGCAAAGCAAAAACATTAAAAGAAAATTGAAAGAAGAAAAGAATGATTCATTAGAAAATATGTTACAATGCTCATTATATAGCATTACTGGTTGAAGATCCCAAGGTAATGAACTATAGTGGGTGAAGATCC
>APFE031628433.1:64789-129674 GCA_000404065.3 Pinus taeda | reverse complement strand
CCAATACCATGGACCGAAAACCATCGCATCCAAAAAACATGTGCGAAAATCATGCACAAAACCATAGGTGGGTATGCCCAACCTAACATAGGGTCCAAAACCAAAATTTTCTGGGGCGCTGCCCCGGACCCCATAAAGTGGGGTTACGGGTACCCCTCAAACCCCCTGTTAACTATGTGGAAAGAATATAACACAACCCAACAATGATAATATTTCCCAAGTCAACTATTGATATCTTCTTCAATAGTATGATAGCTTGATTCCCTATCTTAAAATTTCAAGTGAAAATTAGAATAAGAAAAACATATTTTTGCAAGTATAGATCCCAGATGTGATGTTCTGGATTGACATGTATTTTTTTCCTCAAAATGAGCTATTTCTAATTGTTGCTAATATATATGTAACACCTTTTTAAATATTAATGTGAAAACTATTTTTCTTTCAAGTTTGTAATTGGTCTTGACATTGCTTTAAAACTTTTGACTGTCATTTCTGTGTTGTTAGCTAAGTTATGTAGTGTTTTTGAATGCAATGGTAATAATCCATTTCCTTTATATTGTGTCTTCTTTTTTTTATATTAATTTCTTCTTATCTAGAGCAAGATTTCTATTGTTATAGTTTGTTGTCTTTGAATAAGGTTTGTTTTGATGGCACTTAGAGCAGATGACAATGCATTCTGAATGGGTTTTGATTTTGGATTTATGGGGTTATTGTAGTTTGATTCAGAGATAATTTGTGCATTGGTTTTGCAGTCTAGAATGTGTCAAGACTAACACTTTTTTGGGCTTGATTTGGTATGGGAAATGTTCATTTAATTATTCTCTTGGCTCGTTGATGCATTATTTGGCTTGTTGGTGCTTCACCATACATGCACTTTGTTTGTCTTCTAAGATAATTTACAGTAAATGAGGTTTCATATGAGGTGTGAGGTTAGGTACATTTACTGTTCGCTTTTTAATGAAATTTTCATATTAAAACAAGTTCACTTCAAGATTTCATTATTCACTCGTTTCTTATTTAACTAACGACTCAGTTATAAATGTGTTGTTAATCAATTGGTGTGTAGAAGCATAATAGAATATATTATTTGCATTCTCATGTTGTTGTGTCAGAATTCTCCATTATATTAGACTATAGATGTTCCTTCTAAGATCGATTTTGGTTATAATCCCACATAGAGTATGAAATAAATCAACCTAGATTGTAAGGAAAAATCTTCATGTGACAAGAAAAAGAGACAGTCCATCCACAGTCCACATCATAATGTGTTTATAACCAAAAACATATGACACCCCTGTTCTTTATGGCCTTGAGAATCTTTAGTTCCAAAACTCCTTGATTTTCCTGCTTGAGGCAAGAAGGTTTGCCTACCTAAAAAGGGTTGATTAGGATGTGGTTGATTGTTGTCATATGATTGAGTTCAATTTGCCCCTTCCAACCATGGAGGAATTGAGTGCCCATACCTCACATTTGCACTACTAACCCTTACAATAAGTGGATATGTGTGATGAGCATATATAAAATTGACACTCTCTCTGGTAGGAATAAGGCAAGTGGGTAAACCCCAATTTGATAGTGAAGCACTTGAATGTTTATGACGCCTTAGAATAATGGTGTATTATCTGTATTATTGTCCAATATGTTTGGCATAATCCTAGTTTCATTAGTGGTTCTTGCATCATTGTCAACCATATCAGTCATCCTTGTTCCTTTTCAAGCATTTGTTTAGTCTTTCTTGCTTTCTTTTCTTGTCTTTCCATTTGTTTTTTGTTGGTCCTTCTCTTGCCTTTATTTCCCTCTTTCAAGCCTTTCATCTACTTGACGTTGTGCTACAACAATCCTTGCTGCCTTCTTCTCCTTGGCGAGATCCTTCTTTTTTCTGTTTTAATTCCTGAATTTCAAATTTCTTTTTTTTAGACTCAACTAATAGGTTTATATAGTCTTCTGAGGTGAGTAATTGTGAACTTCGACCCAAATGAAGACTACTCGGTGTTCCTTGCTTTTTTTTCATTAAAATTATCTCTACTTGTAGCTTTAGGAACAGACCAAGTAAATTCTCCACCCCTTCTACCTGCATGTCATTTCTTGGTACTTTCATTTCAGTATCCATGACAATTTATTGAACTATATTGTTATCTTCATCTGACGCCTCATTTTGTGCTTCATCTTCTTCCATTGATATATTTTCCACAAAAAAATAAACAATTTCATTGTTTAATTCTAATGGTTGTGAAGGCATGTTCATGCTTTGTTCATTGGTTCTTGAGACACTATGTTTGTTCAAATTAATCATGGCTTCTACCCACCATGATGGTGGGGTTACTTGTCTTGGCGATGTCAATTGGTCATTGTTTCTTCCTAGTGCAATATCAACAATGCCATTTTCAAATACATCTTCATTGTCAACTACATGTTCAATAATGTCATTAACAATATTAACAACAAAAGTTCCATGTTCTTGAGTTGGTAGAACGACTTCCATGTTACTGTCAATTTGTTCATGATTATACTATGTTTCACATACGTGTTCATCATCATCACCATATAAGTGTCCTTGAGAGAGGGAAATCATATTACCAGTTGTAACCACATCATCCTATTCATTTACTTCTTGCACTTCAACACCTATTTGGACATGCCCTTCTTCTTGACCATCCACATGAAACGCCTTGCTACAACCAATATCATGCATAAGGGCATCATAATTCAGTGGCCAAATTCCTGTCCTCCTAAATCTAGCCTTGATATTTGATGGTGTCAGGGCCCTTTTAAACACTTTACTTGCAAGCTCTACTAGCTTGAAACTTTTCACCTCAACCCTTGGATTCTTTACCATCCATGCAACACACTCTGACCTGAAATAGTTCTTGAAAGGGCCAAACACAATAACATCAAGGGGTTTCAATATGTGAGTGGTATGAGCTAGTAATGTTAACAGGGCAATGCCCAGATTGTTTTCTTCTTTAGTTGTTTGTACAATAATGTGGCTTCCATGGCCATCTAATATCAATAGGTGGTTGTTATTAGGTGAGACACCACCTGCTACAGATGCAAGAAAGTGACAAAGCCAATTTAAAAAAAGTTCTTTAGTCATACATGCATGGGGATGTGCAACCATGCATGCACCTAGTTCACATTTTTGTATATAATTTTTAGTTTATTTTTACCTTTGAATAGATAAAATCCTGGGATTGAAGCACCATTTGCATTTACATAACATAGAATAGTTATCCACTCCCCACTCTTAGGAAAAATCTTTGGCACGTTTCGTCTCTGTCTTTTGGAAATTAACCACATGCCACAATTCCTTCCTTCCTATAAACGTGTTTCATCAGAGTTCTATATATGGTCTACACCATAAGAATGTTTATCGTATGCACTAGAAAGAGTCTCATTGAACTTACATACAATTGTAGGGCACAAACTTAATGCTTTTTCTCTATCAAGGCCCTCAGTTGTACGCAATACAAGGTATGGATTCCTTTTTTTAAACCCAAACCACCATGATTTATGAGGAAACTCATCTTTGAATGGGTTTGGCATCCCTTGACATATTTGAGCAATTGTGGATTTGAGTTGTAACAACTCTAACCCATGTCCTAATTGGGCCATCTCTTTACACCACTCAACCACCTTGTTCTCCTCCTCTTCAGTCATAACTGTAAGAGGCCCTCTACATTTTGTATGAGTGAGCCTATTTATCTAGTAATGTATTGATGAGGGAGGAATAACATGCCTTTTTGCACATGCCCGAATTGAATACCCATTAAACTCTATGTCATCAGTTGCAACTAATATTTCTTCTTTTTTCGAACCTCTTATAGCACTTATCTTTTTAGTTGAACTTTCCCCTTGGATTGTGGTTTATGGTGGCTTTGTGGGTGATTGTGTGACTACATCAACTTCAGTTGCATGGTCATCCTTAACAACATTTCTTGGAGCATTTTTGTTGTTCACATCACCTGTCCTGTCCTCATCTGATGAAGGGCATTGTAGCTAGACACCCATGGTCACTCTCCTACCACTTCTCCTTGTATGAGAAACATAACTAACTCTTGCCATAGATGAAACTACCTGCAGAATTATTGCATGCATTTAGTTAAGAATAATTGAAAATTATGTTTTCATACTAGCCAGAAATATTTCTTCTTTATTACAAGTAATTATCAAGATGTATGTTAGTAATAACTTAAGAGATTTTCATACATATGCCTTTTTGATAGTATCCTTGAAAAATCAAATCAACAGAAGGAATTTGTTGTATCTTCAAATATATCTGTGATTATTGCTTTGAAAACTTGTTTTTACACTTAAAATACCATGACATTATTTGTACTTGGAAAACTACTGCGAGTGTGTTGAAATTGACCTAGAATTGGTTGTATGTCTTCAATTATATCAATATCTATTTTGGATAGAGAATTTAAGTGTTATAGGAGGAATTTCAACTAAACAGAGTGATCTTTCTAGTTAATATGTTGATCTAGTTTAGTTCTTTTTTATAAACTGTTATTTGACTTAAATTGTTAGCCTCATGTTTTTCAACATTGTTTAGTTTCATGACAATAAATAGAAGCTCAATAGAAGCTCTATAGGGAATGGTTCTGAGTTTGTCAATATTGTTGTTATTCCTATAGATAACACTCTTCAGACATGAAGGAAGCTCAAGGAGGAGGAATTTCAACTAAAAAAAGTGACACCTTGTTCATTTTCTGGTTAAAATTTTGATTTGGTAGTTACTATTGTTTGAATTAATTTTTTTAGCCTCATGTTCGTCATTATTGTTATTCATAATCATCATAATCTTTGGGCATGGAGGAATTTGTAGGCTTGACTTTCTAAAGGAATTTAGGAGCTCAATAGAAGCTCTAGACTTGCCTTAGTAATGGTTAGTGATTCTCCTATTGTGGCAATGATTCTGATTTTGTCAATTTTTTTGTGGGAATGGTTATGAGTTTCTCAACTTCATTGTCAGAATGGTTCTGAGTTTGTCAATATTGGTATTCCTTATATAGATGAGGTGTTGATATAGTCTAGTTATGGTTGTTTGTCATTAAATTGTTTAGCCTTATGTTTGCCAATATTATTATTGCTAATCATCACAACCTCTGAGCATCGAAGAAGCTGTAGGTGCCCTCCCTCCCATGCTGGAAATCGACGTCAACTCCACATATTCAATTGTACGACACTTGTCCTTTGTATGCTGGAACTTGTTGTGGTTGGTGGGAGTTATAAAGTTTTACATTAAGTTAGGTCTAGGGTTTCTTCCATCTTGTTTTCTTTGATGTCTTTGTTGATAATAGCAACAAGAAATTCTAAATATAGAAGTGCTAAAAATAGAACTTCCATAAATAGCATTTCGGGATACCTTCCTATTTTAGTTAGTCCTTGAACTAAAATAGAGAAATACAATTCGAATTTGATCTTAACAGCTATTTGTGAAATAATTAATTAATTCATCTTGAGTTAATTAGTTGTAGAAAATCAAACATGAAGTCTATGTGAGGACATGCAAATGTTATCCCATTGATTGAAGAATTAATCTCTTAGTTAAAGAGATAAGGATGAATTGTAATTAGTTAGCTCAATTAACTGAGTTAAATCCAGTTAGATTAGTTCAAATAGTTTGTTGAACTAATTATGAGTTCAGCTAGTTAATGAATGCATGCATGTAACTGTTGCACTTCAGATAACTGAATATTCTCTCATAAATAACTCATATATGCATGCCAGTTCAGACAGAGACCTAGTTGAGATCAGATGACGGGACAGTGTACTATCAGTGGCAGGAATATTCCATGGAGGATATCTCTTGCATACAAAAGGAATTCATCCCTTGGAGATTGCGCAATTACTTTTGGGTTTGGTGAGTGTGTGATGAGGGAAATTCACACAGGTGGTAGCATTAGACCGCAAGGAAAACTACGCAAGGAAATAGGAGGCTTGGAGGGCCGAGGGAAGGCATATCTTGTGTCTATTCAGTTCGTGAGCTATATTGTTTGATTGCAAAGAGAGCAGGATATATTGTGAGTTGATTCTTTGTGTAATCTGAAAATATTTCGCCTTGTATGAAAATACAGAGATTGGGATTTTAGGCTGAGTCTTTCCCTGGGTTATTCTTCTGTGTTCACGTGTGATTGATTTCTCATTCTCAGCTATATGTGTTCTATTTGATCTTGCTCATATTTGATTAAGCTTCCACAAGTTTGTTGTAGAAGTAGATCTTGTATTTTGCTTTAGTATATTGCATAATTTGTTGATCTACAGTGGGAATTCCTTCAGTCTTTGCCACCCTGTGTTATCTTGTCTTGGCTCGATGTGTGGGAATTTTGCTATTGTGGGAATGGTTCTGATTTTTTCAATTTTACTGTGGAAATGGTTATGATTTTGTCAACTTTATTGTGGGAATGGTTATGAGTTTGTCAAATTTATCGTCGGAATGGTTCCGAGTTTTTCAATACTAGTATTCCTATAGATAATATGTTGATATGGTCTACGTAATGTTGTTTGTCATTAAATTGTTTAGCCTCATGTTTTTCAATATTGTTATTGTTAATCATCAAAACCTCGAGACATGGGGGAATTTATAGGCATACAGGAATTTAGAGCTAAATAAAAGCTCTAGGCTTGCCTTAGTAATGGTTAGTGATTCTCCTATTGTGGGAATGGTTTTGAGTTTGTCAAATTTATTGTGGGAATGGTTCTGAGTTTGTCAATACTCTTGTTCATATAGATAACACTTTTCAGGCATGAAGGAAGATCTAAGAGGAATTTCAACTAAAAAAAGTGACACCTCATTCCTTTTCTGGTTATGATGTTGATCTAGTCTAGTTATTATTGTTTGAAGTAAATTAAATCCTTAAATCTTGAAAATTGTAGAGTCTCCATTTAAAGTGTGACAAGGTAGGGGACACTCATAGACATCCTAGGTTTGGATTGGGAAGACATGGTAATTTTTCAAGTTGTTTGGCTACTGAGGATAGCCTTAGCTCTGTTCTTGGACCTAGTTATAAGGTGCATTGCCTTACTGTTGTTTGAATTAAATTAAATCCTTAAATCTTGAAAACTGTAAAGTCTCCATTTAAAGTCTGACAAGGTTGGAGACACTCACAAACATCCTAGGTTTGGATTGGGAATACATGGTAATTTTGCAAGTTGTTTGGTTGCTGAGGGTAGCCTTAGCTATGTTCTTGGACCTAGTTATAAATTTCACTACCTTACTATTGTTTGAATCAAATTAAATCCTTAAATATTGAAAACTTTAAAGTCTCCATTTAAACTCTGACAAGGTTGGAGACACTCACATACATCCTAGGTTTGGATTGGGAAGACTTGGTAATTTTGTGAGTTTTTTGGTTGTTGAGGGTAGCCTTAGCTATTTTCTCGGACCTAGTTATAAAGTGAAATATGAATATATGGTAGCCAAAAAGAATTGGTAAGGAAAATTTGCCAAAAAATTTCACTCCCATTAGACTTGATCTCTTATCAATGGGTGGTAGAAAAAGACATAATGGTCAGTTCAATATTATGATGTTAATTTTCTTGCTGATGTTTTTGAAGAGCAACATAGTGACAAATTTATTTTACTTTATTTCCATTTGAAGATGTCACAGTTGATGAAGCAAAGGATAATGTGGGTTTAAGAAAATCTAAAAGATAGATGAAGTATCTTAAGCATTTGAATGTTAAGTATAAAGGAGTACTGGAAGAAAGGGAAGCATAAAGGAGTTTCTATTTCTATTTTTGTGATTCCAAGTTTGTCACCGATAAATAGTTGACCAGATTAGAGTGGTTGGTGAGGTCTGATTGCCATAACAATGGATCTTGGTTTATTGTTTCATCTTCTATATTACATCCTTCTGATGCTCCTTGTTGCTATGGCAATATTTCTCGGGTTTTTTGTTTTTACATTTTTGGAAATCAGAGGAGACATTGAGATTATTATTATGATTCAGTATATGGGATTGTCTATCACACGTTGATTTTTGGTTGCCATACTAGCCGATACTATGCATTATGGTTGTGTCATATTTTCCAGTCAACTTGAAAATGATTGAAAAAAAAAATCATAAAAATAAAACTTTAAGAAAACTGAAATAAAAACTATGAGAAATGAAATTAAAATTGTAAGAAAATTGTGCTATGATTGAAATAACTAACTTGAATATACTGTCAAATGTTTTGTGATGGTTTGTCTCCAGGGCTGGTGAATAGTTTGAATGTAAAACATGCAACTGCAACAATGGTTGAACTTCTTTTATAGTTTTTTTGCATCTGAATTTAATTGGTAGCAATGATGGATATGGATCGCAATGGCTTCATTTTGAATGTGTGATCTGGATTGATTTGGATGTGATCAAATGACTAGGAATTTTTTTTTTGTTGATCCATGTGATTTGATTTGTTTTAATGGGAAACATAATTGAATGGGTGTCATTTATTGAACACAATGGGTTTAAATGTTGAATAAAACAACAATTATCGTTGACATACATTCATTTTTATTATGTGCAACTGTGGATATGCATTTGGGATACATAGCTTTAGTTTTGATCAGTGGGGGTTGAAGTGACTACTACTTTGTACTTATGGAATAAACAATTTTGGAAGGATTTATGGTTTTATTTGTTTTCTAGTTGGGACAATATGATTTATACTCTTAAGTATTAAGAGACTATTTATAGAAAGTTGTGGGTTGAGTCAATGTTTTGGGAAATTTTGGACATAAATTAAAATATATTTGCACTTAATGTTATTTGTTTTTGTCTAAATATTAGTTGAACATCTCTCAATTTCTTATCGCTTGGTGGGATCAGTACTATAACAATCACTGTCCCTGCACAACATTATACATCTCTTATGAGACTAATACTATAACAATTACTGGTCCCTACACAACATTATGCATCTCTCTGCCACCCATCTCCCAAAACTCTTCTTCATGCTCAACCTTACAATGCAACCTACAATTCACCGTACCTCTAAAATCACTGCTACCCATATGCAACATCGAAACTTACCTCGAACTTGGCATCGAACCTTAGCCCTAGCCCAAGTTCGAGCTCGGGCCCAAACTTGAACCTGAGCCCAACTCCAAGCCAGAGTACAAACCTGACTTCAAAGTACTCGAGATTCCACCTCATCCGGAGCCCAACTCTTAGTCACCTAAAGCCTAGCCTGAGCCAAAGCTGAAGTCCAACCGATCGAAGCAGTCCATGCCCAAAGCAACACCAATGTCTCCTATTATTAGGGCGATTCTTAGGGTAGAGGGTGGCATGGAATTTTCCCAATTTTCTTCACATGCAATCAACACACTCCCAATGATGGAGCAAATCACATTCGTACAACCCACTGTATATGATAACCTTCTCACGATTTAAAGACCACCTCTAAACCTCAAAAATTGGCCGACATTGGTCCCATCGCCAGCACTTAGGACCAGTTCTTGGGTTAGAAATGCATTGGTTCCTCTCTTTTTCACAAGATAATCTCTGATTTCTCTTCTAGCAACCAGAGATCTAGAAAATTTATCCACTCTCAACCAACTCATTAGTACAATGTTCACCAATACTTCTGCAAGCCTTGGCAATATTAATGAGGCACAATTATATAATTCAGTTACGAAAATAGAGTCGGTTCTTGTATGAAATGGGAATGCCCATTCTTAGGTAATGTGAGTGGTTTTGTTTTCAGGGCAATTGAAGCCATGACTTTGATTCCTCTGCCTTCCTTTTCTTTAGATTTGAGAAATTTGATGAGGAAATTTGTCGAGTGATCCTGGTTCCCTAGATGCACTGGAATGCAAATTCAAGCACAACCGTTCTCTTCTATCAATAGATGATCATCCATTACTTCACCAACTACTGTAGGGGAATCCACCTTTGGGTCATTCTCAGTTAATTTCCAGTCAGAGTGCAAAGCTCTAAATCTTCAGCAGTCGCTTCCACATCTCGCAGGTCCTCCACATATAACACGCCCTGGTTACATCCAGGGAAACCCTTTCTGAGGCAGTCGAGAGATGGAAGTAGGCACATATACAACTCAGAAAACCGTTTTAATGTTCCCAAGAGCCAAAGAGAAAGCATGACCATGATCTCTTCTGTTTCCCACAATACAATGCATCGAAATTTCCATTTCGAATCGTATTCGCATGCAGATCTAAAAGGAAGGAATTGTACAAGGATCGACTGCAAGTCATTGGAATTGGAGATATATTTCATGAATTGAGTCATGGAAGAATACGCCCTCTCATTGTACTTCGACAACATTATGACATCAACGTCTCTCACATATTCTGGAGGACACATGGTCAGTCCAGACCCATTGATGGCGTTTAGCTTGGACCCCTATCGATGGCCAAAACATCTCTGGTACCATTCTCCATATCGAGTCTTCCTCTTAGGACAACTATAGCACGTGAATGCCACGTCCGGAAAACTAATTGATATAGGTATACTTTCACTCCACTCAAACTGTGCTAAAGAAACGGTCGATAAACACGACACTGAGCCAATGAGGTTTATTATCAAGTAGTGCAGGGTGAATAGGATTCTCTTCCACACATTAAAATTGAAGCGAGCCATTTCTAAAATACAATAAAATTCAAGGAAAGGAGAATATTTCCAACCTTTTCTCTTCTGGGCAAGAAACAAAACAAAACAAAAATAAACTCAACTCTTATTTCTCCAATTGATCCATATCGCGCCTTCCTGGATATGGTTATGACAAATTTGCACAGGAGAATGTAAACAAAGCTTTTCCTTGATTAATATCTAATTCTGGTGCTTGATAAAGGCCATACCTTTCCATTATGCTCCTCTGGTCGGTAAAGTTGCACTATTGTCCAAAACTTCCTTCTAGATTGTAGAATTAATATATCTCCCTTTGGAAAATTATTGATAACTTTTTAGGGGACTTCACATTGTGCCTCTAAATGATTTATGTCCACCCAGTATAAAACCGTTATGCTCATAATGATTTCAAGTTGCACTAACATGGTTTCTATTTCGTCCTAAAATTTCTTGAAGAGACATAGGATTGAGGAATAAATTCCTTCAAGGTTTCTATTGAATTTATAATAAAAACCCGTCCCTGAACTTGTCTAGAATAAAAGAGTGAATAAGAGTGCAGAATCAGCAAAGAAAAACATACTATGTACCAAGAAGGTGTGCTAAAGAGCTTGGTCCTGAAGAGGATAATCTCTTATATATGAAGGCCTAACAAACAAGGGAAACTACCTAATAGACATACACGAAGGAATGGAAAGTCTCTGAATTTGAAATAAACAAAATGAAAAAAAAGACGAGAAAATCTACACCAGGAACAAAAAGGAAGTCGAATCCATATGACACTGATGAAATCACTAACCAATAGTTCCAAATACACCAAACTCAGAGGAAATATAGAAAACAAAAGGAAACCAGATTGAAAACCGAACGAAGGCACGTAATCCATAACTAATAACCAAAACACTAATAACACTAAACTTTGAAGGTCGAGGCCATTGCCTTCTTTACATGTTCATCATGTGATGTAAGGATGAATGTTTCCTAATTTATCCCCTATTAGATTTGAAGAGCATAGCATGAGAACTATTGTGTAACCCTGAGAGTTGAGTTGTGGGTGTTACATCATACCTATGAAGCCCCATGTGCCACTTGAATTTGACCTTTATGAAGCTTCAAATGCCACTTCAATATGACCTTGTGACCTTTCAAGACGTTCAGGGTTCTCCAAAGGCTTGTTAGTCTTTGTTAAGGCACGAATCTAGCAATTAATTTGCTTATTGACCATTATTAGTTTAGTAGTGACCAATATAAGTTATAATGTTTAACTTTGAAAAAAATATTTATTTTTGAATATCATGGAAAAAAATATTTTTCAAACATTTCATTGGACCATAACTTTGAAGGTATTATTGCAGCCTTTGTGCCATGTGGATAACTGCCTCAATTTGTTTTTCCATAATTTCTGGATGTAGTTGCAATACTTATGCGTGATTTTTAAACATTTTTGCAATGATTTGTTATTGTTAAGCTTCATATGAAAGCCACCTAAAATTAAAATCCTTTTTAATAGCTCATAATCACATAAATACCCTATTTACCATCAGTTACCGTCCACCATAATTTAAGCCATTATTTGCATACAAAATGAATAGGATTATTGTTAAGCTTCATATGAAAGCCACCTAAAATTAAAATCCTTTTTAATAGCTCATAATCATATAAATACCCTATTTACCATCAGTTACCGTCCACCATAATTTAAGCCATTATTTGCATACAAAATGAATAGGAACAAGATGGAACGGAGTTACCATATACCATTATTTATGTTTTCTTCAATGTTTTAACATGTGGGAGTAAAAGTGTAAATGTGCAAACTTAGTAGTGGTTACTACCTGCCAAAATTTTATTCAAGTCCTTATCCCTTAGTAGGAAATTAAAGGATGAAGGCTTTTCTTGAACATAAATTTTTTTGTTTATTTTATACAATGTTTTTAAGGATATATAAAATAATAATATTTGTTCATAGATTTAAACAACATGACAAACAAAAGGAGCTTCACCCAGACACATAAATTCAACATGTACTACATGCCTTGTTGAGCCAGTTACATCCAACAACCATCACCTTACAATTTTAGAATCTAAATGGTTTCCCTAACCATTCAGATGCATATTTTTCTTTTGGTTTTGTCCTTCTATTTCTGACTGTAAAATTGTAGTTAATGCCATTATCAATATAAAAAATTGGATTCGTCATTGATAATAAGTATTTATATGAGTATTTCTATTATGGGTTTTGAGTTTTCTTCTAAAAATGTTTTATAAACATCTTGGGTTCTTTCATTCATCCTGAAGTACAAAGAGTTTTATAATGTTTCTTGTGTTGTTTTAATTTTTCAATCTTTCTCTATATCAAAGCAAGTTTTCATATTTTGTGTTCCTTCGTATATTGTAAAAGGTTAGTTTTGTTCCATAATATGTTTGATATTTTCAACACCTAGCAAGATTTTATCAGAGTTTTTCTTTCTATCAGGGTTTGTGTACTTTCTAAATTGTAGTCTTATGGTGTTTGTGACTTCAAGAGATTTGGGATATTGCAACAACTATAGATCTTGTAATTCTATCATGCCCTATAGAAAATTTTTGATAGTCACTTAGGTTGTTGAGTAGATGTTTAGTTAGATTAGTAGAAGATAAAAGAATTTAGGGTTTCATGTTTCCTTGTATGCATATATCATAACGTGATCCTATGGAAAATATGACAATAAAATTTATTAGAAGGGAAATATTTTTCATCTTATTGGGTTGTAATGTCTATGCAAAGAACAATGTTGTCCTACATGAATTGGTACCCACACTTTTTCATCTGTAAAATCTCTGATAGATTTAAAAATAATTTTCTTATTTTTTTAAACAAACACTGAACACAACTACTAAATATTAGGTTCCAAATGATTTTATGCCATGGCTATCTATAAGAATTGTTGAGAAGTGTAGCAAGAAAGGCTCAATTTGACTTAGTCTTGGTAAAATTGAGTAGATTTGAAATTTCCATATCAACAGGCAACTTGGAGGTAGTTAATTGAGGTGACATGGCTATTTTCAGTTAATCAGCTTAGTAAATTTGAGTTAGTGGGCTTGGAGTTCAATTTGCATGTGTTGATCGCTAATTTGTAGCATTCCAGTTCTGTTATTTCGAGTTGTATTCAGTTAAACTAGTTCTAACTGTTGATAGAACTAGTTGGAGGTTAGTTGTGTAATGGGAAAATAGTCTAACTTAGTGATCATCCAGTTAACTGATCAATAAACCAAAAATAGCTCATTCATGCAAGGAATTCAAATTTCTCAACTGTGGTGGAGATTCCAAGGTGGGGTAACATAAGTTGTAGACTAGTCTTGAGTGTACAAGTGTTACATGCAATAAGTGATCAATCCTTGGGAATTGTGAAATGAATTTGGAGGAAATTCCTAAACAAATGGGGGCCAAATTCCTCTGGATTTGTGCAAGGAAATAGGATCTCAGGTGGATGCTGAAATTGACTAAGTTTTGGTCATAGCGTTTCATTTTGTAGAGATAACAATTATTCACTTGCAAGTTGAGATCAGAGCGAGCAAACAATTGTAATACATTCTCTATTCATTTGATTAATGCAAGAAAACTTCAGGGGTTTTTACGAGTTGGTTTCTCCTAGGTAGATTTGTGTACTTCTGTATGTGATTGATGCATGTTTGTGGATGTTGTTCTAAATAACGAATTAGTTTTCACAGAGCAATAGACTAGAATTATGTCTCTTGATTTAGATTAAATCTCTTAAGCAGTTGCAATTCTATCACCATATTTCTACATGGTATCAGAGCAAGATTCACATTACAACAATAATTTTGAAGTTGTTCCTCCAGATATTCGAATTTGTTGCAGTGTAGCAGAATTTCTTCAGAGTTGGGAGAATGGACTTTAATGGACTGAGATTAGAGTATGCCTTCGAATGCAACTTTAATTTAATTTCCTATAAGGATCACATGGAGGTAGTGATTGATGAAAATGGATTGCTGGAATAGGTCAAGACAAACATTCCAAAACTAGGATCAACTTGTGGTGTAGGAATATCCTCTCTACGGACAGAGACGATCCCTCTAGCCCAAGAGAGTGGGTCTAGCCACAAAAAATACAATCTAATGTAAATTTACATATATTAGAATCGAATAAGAGGGCCTACCTCTAATAACGCTAATCCAATTGATGGTGATCTTGCTTCCTTGCTCTAGCTTCCTTTTGTTCCTTTCGTTCAAGTACCTGAAACAAACATACAAGAAATAACAGCAAACATGATAGCATAAAATTGAACGCAGTCTACTTGAAAGGTCAAGGTGTTATAAGATATCAAATGTAATATTACACCCGATCTAGGAAATAAAACATTAGTTGTATTAAAATAAACTTCAAATAGAAATACAACCGAAGCCTTGATGTTGGAGATCTCCTTTGCAGTATCCAAGTCCTGCTACATGCCTCTTCAACACTCGTTTCCTCCCCTAGCTTGACATGAAATGGCTTCCAAGCTTTAAATCTCTTTCCTCATACTTTAGCTACCAAAGACTAGTCTTTTGTCATCTAAGACTAATCTTCTTCTATCAAAAGCTAAATATTTCATAATTTTGCAGCTTCACTATGTGTTGTATTGTGTGTATTGTAACCAAAAGGGGTAAGAAGAAGTGGTTTATATAGGGAGAGGAGGATAAGAATGAGATCCACTCAAGGGGGAAGAAGGTCTTATCTCCTTGGGAAGGTCCGCTTTTAAGGGGGAAAGAACCTTATATGGAGTTCTCAACCCTTATCCAACCAAACGAACATCCAACACATTGCCACTAGAAGTTTCTAGACTTGAAACTCTATTTCCTTTTATAAAAACTTTCTAGAAGTAGATCGAAACAGGTATTGGGCTAGTTGTAGTGTCGATCGGCATGGGTCATAGTGTTAAACTCTACAAATCGGCATGGGTGAGACACTGGGAAAGAGCGTTGATCTTAAAAACTGGGTTTTAAGAAGTATTCTCTAGAAATGTTCTGAAGGGAGTGTGGACTACTTTCTTCAAACTTCAAGGGATGCAAGAGTATAGGTTTCATGGTGAAAGTATAACATAGTAGTCACTACTAGGGTTCTCTGGGATCAGGAATGGGGAGTGATGAGAGAGTGAAAAATTACTATGTAACAGATGCCCCCTAAAACATGAAGACAAAGCTGAGAGTGATGACTGAAATGATTTAAGACGGAGTGAGGACTTGGAATACTAGCATTGGAAGACCTGCAACTCAAATATACATGTACATATCTGAATTCTAATAGTCATGCCTGATAAACATGAGAGGCATATAACAATACATGAATCCATGGTATAAACACAAGTATCCATCTAGAAAAGGATCATGTGCATGGATCGTCGACATGGATGCAACCATCCAACTGAAGGGATCATATGAAATAGATCCATGACATGTGCGCAACCATTTGAATAGAGAGGATCAAAATGAAAATAGCCATGGTATGGTCACAACCATTTGACTGAGAAGGATTAAAATGATACCCATGGCATGGTCACAACCATCCATCTAAAGAATCATGTATATAATCATGAATGACTCATCACTCCTCGTAACCTGGACTTTTGTGATCTAAGCCCAGGGTCTTGCACTCTAACACGACCCGATGAAAGTACATATTCTAACATGTGAATAGATGTTCCGAAGTCGAAGATGCTAAAAAATCACTTAATTACTGGTCAATGATGTGAAATGTTAACAAGCACGAGAGAAACCACCCATAATGTCAATGGCTCTCAAGGTACTATCAGTACAATTCACGAAGTGTGAATAAGGAACTGAAGTTGAACACTCGTGAAATAATTCAATCAAATGCCAATGATGAGAACCTGTCGTTGAGTGCGAAGAACTTTCCATTGAGACATGCAAGCCCTATGGTACTGGAAGGGAGTTTCTAGATCAACTTCTTGGATAATGAGCTGAAGTTGACAGGAAGTGATCTGTTGAAGGAAGGTTATAATTAATGTTTCATCATCAACACGAAATGAGAAACAAAATGAATGTGAGTAATCTAAGATGGTGACATATGATCAAACAATGTACAGGTAGGAATACTTCTCTTGAACATGTGGATGACACGACTCCAGACTTTGGCAGCATTTGACATCATAGGATCAAAGGTCATGGTGACATGGCAGAGATCATATGAGAGGTTTAAAATGGATAACCCAAAACCCAGGGAGGCAAGTGATAGAGTGAGGATGTCCAAAAACCCGACACGAATAGTAGATGAGTGTCAATTTTCAAGAGCGACATGCTGCCTCAAGTGAAGAATACAACTGATGAAATACTTCCAATTTCCCCCCACCATTTCTGGCGAGTACCCCAATTATTTTTACACAAGCTTGACGGGGATAGCATATGCTTGTTAAATAATTCTATCCTTCGAATGTATCCATCCTAGTAAGTTTTACGAGCCCTAGGAATGAGTAGCCCGACCTCATCATAATGACAAGTTCTATGTCATTTAATCTTTTAACGATTCCAGCAAAGGAAAAACTCAGTATCTTTTTCATGTTTAGAGAGTTCGAAAAAAACAAAGAAAATAAAAATCCAAAGGTCCATTTTCATAAAGTTGTTCCTCGAAGTTGAAAAGGTTAAAAACAATATCCGAGAGAATGTCTTGGCCATGTCAACCAAGGAGTACCTTTTTCATAAATAGCTTATCCCATCCTGAAAAAGGGGTAAACATATATTGGGTAAACGACGTTTCAAAACCATTTACGAGGTCAAAATGACAAGTAATTGACAATCTTTTCACATTTTGAGAGTCGGAAAAGAGCTTAAAGAAGACTCCCCATTTTTTATTTTCTTTAATAAGTCAAAAAGGGAAAAATACTCGACAATATTTTCAATTGTTGACAAGTAAAAAAAGAGCTTAGAGGTGACTCGTTCTAGAGGAACGAGTGGTATAAAGGGTAGCAACTAGTTCTGGTTATGGTGGAACTGCTCGAAATACTGAAAGGTCAAGGGGATAGCTAGCAAAACCACTCATTGTTTCGGTTCCTCAGGAAAGGAACAAACAACCAAGTGAAAGAATATGATCGGCCAAAGAGATGGTGGCGATGGAATGAAACAACCAAGGCTCATCTAGCAGAGATTAGCTGATAAAAATGAAAATCACGAGATGTAAATTGGGCATGGGTTCATTTTTACACAAGCTTGAACCATGGGGAACTCGGCTTGAATTTGGTTTCATGTTTACACAAGATCGAAATGAAAAACTATGCTTGAGCTTGTTTTCATTTTTACATAAGATTGAAACAAAGACAAACTATGCTTGAGTTAAGTTTGCATGCGCCCAACATAATGACTCAATTTGAGGTACATGCCCCCCAAGCTTCATTTCATTTAGTTAGGTGGATGGAATGAAGGTTCACTTTCGAGATCCAGGAAAGACTCAACTGGGATTTTACGAGATCTTAATCAAAGACTCGATTTGGAAAAGGGAGATGTTTCATTTTTTTAATGAGGTTGACATAGTAACAAAACTATCCTCAGACATCTGTTTCATTTTTTAACAAGGTAGATACAGGAATAAACTATCCTTGGACATCTGTTTCATTTTTTAATGAGGTTGATACAGGAATAAACTATCCTCAAACTCCTTGATTCATTTTTAACGAGCTTGACACAAGACAAGGAACTATGCTCACACCCCTTGTTTCAGTTTCTAATGAGCTTGACACAAGACAAGGAAATTTTCTTTGTCACTTTGTTTAGGGACCATACGAGAAAATGGTTCCCAAGAGGTCCTCACTAGATGGGAGAACCAAGCTCTGGGAGGAATACATGTCAACTGGTAGCAATGACAAATTGGGTTCCAATGCCTCCAGTACATAATGCACTATACCATCTGTATGATCATCAGAAGATATGGAGACGGAATGGGTGTCCACATAATTGAGTTGTGGCGAGGAGAGTACTTCTTGTAAACAAGAAGAAACAGGGGGCGATAGGTGCATAGGAGGCACCTGGTGACCGATGAACAAACAATTGATCAATGGTCACTATTCTTCCTTCACGTGGAAAACAAATTGCACACAAAAGTGAAGAAACAAGAGCTCCCATGACATGAACATAATCGCATCCAAGGAGATTATTGAAATCTAAGGGACCTTGGACTACCATCATGTCTGTATAGATGGTCTTTCATCCAAAAGTAATAGGGAACTTTTGAAGGACCCTTAAGGGTTGACTGGTTCCTCCGTTGAAAGCCAACAAATTTTGAGTGATAAGCACAATCTGTGGGGAAACCAAAGCTTGCCAAGTAGTACAAGTCATGATGCTAATAGATGCACCTTCATCTAATATAGTGCCATGTACTACCATATTATAGGCTTGTACCGTGATCTGGAAAGGCACATAAGATGGGAGGCGGAAAGCAGTCAATTGACTCCAATAAAATGAAACAACATAACTACTTTGTGGGATATCATATGATTGCCCCCATTCCCTGTAGGAGAAGGAGAAGGACTCTCCTAAACAACTGGGATGGGAGGGTCACTCTTCGATTCATGAGAATCTAAGGAGACGAGAAGAGCATGAGCAGTGTGATCATCAATACTCTCTTCGGGAACAGAGTGAACAATTGAAGGCGGGGCCAAGTCGACACTCTTTTTGACCAATGGTTGGTTGGGAATAGACACTAGAGAGTCATTATTAGGAAGAGAAAGATGAGAAAGAGGTGAATCCAAGTCAATCTATTTACCAACTATGAGAGGGTTAGAAGAAAGCCTCTAATAACCAACAAGAAGTTGGGGTTGAGGAGCTGTAAGGTTTTCCAAGATTTTGGAAGCTTTATCCATAAGAGGACAAAGGTGAAGAAGATGATCTCCTTCACATAACCTACAGGGGAATTTAATTTTTCCCTTCTTCTTACCATCACTAGCTGAGTGTGTAGCATTGACATGATCTGTAGAGGTCGATGGGGATGGTCGATCCAGATCTTGAGGCCATATGTCTAAGAATCTGGGAATTCTAGGACAGTCTCGAAGGAGATGGTCACCTTTACACAACTTGCAAGGGAATCTGACCTTCTGTGGAGGATCGGAAGGATTTTCTATGGGAGGTGCATTTGGAGAAACAACTACATGGTTGGCCTCTCACTTATCTGACTTCTTATTCTTCATCATCTTCTAGTTCTTCTTAGCCTCCTGGTTACTAGATTTCAAACTTTCACTAGGCGAAGTAGAAGAGGAAGGTGAAGAAATAGGGGAAGAAGGTGAGAAGTCAATCTTAGAATCAACATGATGTGGTTCAAATGAAGGAGATGGCTGAGCAGGAGTTGGGACACTCGGCACCACTGAGGTCGAAAATAACCAGATAGTAAGCTAGTGGTTAAATCAAGGAGGGGCAATGTTGCCATATAAGGAGCACCAAAATTTCAAAAAGAAGGAAAAGGACCAGGATTCCCATCCTAGGGGAATCATTGACTGGTAGACTCTGGAAATGTTTCCATTGGAATTGACCCTAAATAATCACTAAGGAAGATAACTTTAACTAGGAATATTTTGTGGGTTCATTAATTTTAAGACATTGAAATAAAACCTTTCCTTTTCATATTTTAAGAGTCGAGAAAAGGGCTAAAGGTGACTCTAGTGTCTTTTGGAGTTAACGAGCTCGAAAGGACAAGTGTCAGATGATATTTTCAATTTAAAGAGTGAAAAAATACCAAGATGACTAATTAGGACAATCTAGGAAAAAGGGATTACCAAGTAACCATGAACTGCAGAATACTTCCTGGTGAACTGAAAAGTACGAGAAGGAAATCTCCCCAAATGCTGTGTTCGGTGTATCACGTTTACGAGGTGATAGACTCAGCTTCCTATAGATAAAGGATTGCGAACCTAGTGGGGTCTCCCTTTATATGCGCAATGGTGCGGGGAGCACAAGTTTGTACTAGTGTTGTCTAATACTGAAGTGAACAACAACTGCTAGGTTTAAAGACATTGGAACACGTCTCTAGCCTAGACCACTAAATTTGAGCATTAAGTTTCAATTTTTCCTTAGGTTAATTCAATAAAGTTGATATTGAATTAGGTTTCAATTCCAAGGCCCTATTGCTATCATCTAAAAACTCCTATATGTAGCTCTATGAGAAAAGAAATCTTTCTTCAATGAAATTTAACGCTAATTGAGGGATAGAGAGCACACAATCAATGAAACAATCCAAAGAATGAAATATTTTACTAATACATTTCCTAAATGCACTTAATATTCCATTAACAACAAAATAAGTTTCATTTCATTTCCCATGCGTATGATGATGCAATTCTAGCTTCTTAATAATTCTACTAATGCAATATTTTCACTTAAGTAAACTAGAATGATGTTCTTCTTTCCATAAAATGTGAAATGAATCTTTCACATAAATTACTTTAATGAAAATTTTCACAATTCTGAACAAACAAGGATTGATCAAATCCAAAGCATGATAAATGAAACTAAAAGCAACTTCTTCCCTGAATCCAATAAACCAAACACATAAATGCTTCAATTGACAAACCAAGCAATCTAATCTATTCTTGGAAAGAGAAAAGGGATGCTTGAAACAAGAGAGAAAATGAGACTCTTTCACTCATTCGATCGAAACTAAAGTAATTAAGAAGCTAGGACTAAAATACAGGCTAAACGAAGCAGCAAATCAGAAACTTGAAACAATGAATGAATTAACAAATGAACGGAAATTGACCTAGATGTCCAAGGGTCATAGAAACCATCCAAAAAACTAAAAAAATCAAGCAATGAAACTTCAAGCCTATCAATCAATCAAACCGAACAAACAATGTATCCTAGTCACTTCTAGGCGGAAGAAGAGATTCTTAGGGTCAAGAAACAATGGCATTGGAATGGGAAAAAGCTCTAGTTTTTTCTTAACTTGGAGATGAGCATGACGTTTGGGCTGAAACTAGCACTAATCAACACGACTAGCATGACTGTCAGGCTAAAACTAGCACTGATAGGCTTGATCAACATGACTATTTGGCCAAAAATAGTATTGATCGAGGGATTCAAAGAAAAAACAAAAAATAACTTCACACAGGGCCAAACTTAAAACATCAGAGGGTGGGCTAGTGTCTGTATACATTCAAACAAGTCAACACAGATCTATAAGACCATAAATAAACAAAATAGGCACACAAGTAGAAAAAACAGAGTGATGAAAAGGAGATGTATTTCCCCAGCAGAATCACCAATTTGTGTTGTAGGAATATCCTCTCTGCGAACATAGATGATCCCTCTATCCCAAGAGAGTGGGTCTAGCTACAAACAAGACAATCTAATGTAAATATACTTATATTAGAATCAAATAAGAGTGCCTACCTCTTATAACGCTAATCCACTTGATGGTGATCTTGCTTCCTTGCTCCAAGTTCCTTTTGTTCCTTCCATTCAAGTACCATAAACAAACATGCAAGAAACAACAACAAACGTGATAGCATAAAATCGAATCCAATCTAATTAAAAGTTAAAGGAGTTCTAAGATATCAAATGTAATATTACACCCAATACAGGAAATAAACCATTAGTTGTATTAAAATAAACTTCAAAGAGAAATACAACTGAAGCCTTGTCGTTGGAGATCTCCTTTGCGGTATCCAAGTCCTACTACATGCCTCTTCAACACTCTTTTCCTCCCCTAGTTTGACATGATATGACTTCCAAGCTCTAAATCTCTTTCCTCATACTTTAGCTACCAAATACTAGTCTTGTTTCATCTAAGACTAATCTTCTTCTATCAAAAGCTAAAGATTTCATAATTTTGTAGCTTCACTATTTATTGTATTGTGTGTATTGTAACCAAAAGGGGTAAGAGGAAGTGGTTTATATTTAGAGAGGAGGATAAGCATGAGATCCACTCAAGGGGGAAAAGGGTCTTATCTCCTTGGGAAGGTCCACTTTTAAGGGGGAAAGAACCTTATATGGATTTCTTTGCCCTTATCTAACCAAATGAACATCCAACACATCACTACTAGAAGTTTCTAGATGTGAAACTCCATTTCCTTTTATAAAAATTTTCCAGAAGTAGAGCGGAGTGGGTATAGGGCTAACAATAGCGCCGATCGGTGCGGGTCACAGTGTTAAGCTCTTCAAATCGACGTGGTGAGACACTAGGAAGGAGCACTGATCTTAAAAGAAGGGTTTTAAGAAGTATTCTCTGGAAATGTTCTGAAGGGAGTGGGGACTACTTTATTCAAACTTCAAGGGATGCAAGATTATAGCTTTCATGGTGAATGTATAACACAATAGTCACTACTAGGGTTCTTCGGGATCGAGAACAGGGAGTGACATGAGTGTGACAAATTACCGTGTAACACAACTGATGCCCAGAACCTAGCCCAATGGAAGAAAAATGTAGGAGGAGAATAATCTTGGAGGGAATGTGAAACCACATTGTCTCAAATATCCACGGGAAAGAAACTTCTTTTGTAATGTGGAAAGAATTTAATTAGTTATTCGAGAATAACATTGACCATAGAAAAATTGCCCTCAAAGAAAAACTTCAAAAAATTAAGATTCAGAAGAATGATCCTATCCCATAGTATCTCACTAGATTTACACAAGTTTGGGATGAGCTTGGAGCAGTTGGTGTGAATGTCGCAAAAGATGACCTAGTAAGCCTATCTCTTCTAGGCCTTTCAAAACCCTTATATAGCTACCAGGACTCAATAAACGAGAGGGAAAAATTAGTGAATTGAGAATGCTTATGGTCTAATTTGGTACAAGAAGAAATTAGGTGAAATACCAGGATGGAACTTTATCCAAGGGGAAGGATGATGGAAATTTTGCATTGGTTGGAAAGGGAAAGAAGGGGATATGGAAGAAATCTCAAACCAAACCAGAATCCAACCAAAGGGGCAAGAAGAAAGACTTGTCCAAAATAATATGCTTCAATTGTCATGAATTCAAGTACTATGCTACAAAGTTTCCACAAAACAATTCTAGCAAGAAGAACTCAGGAGGAGCAGCAGGTGAAGCGTTAGATTAAAAATTCGAGCTAGACTTCACCTTGATCGCATGCTTATCCATCACGGTGATGGGGAGTGTATGGTACTTGGATTTAGGTGCCTCATTCTGCATGAAAGGGTGTAGAGATATATTAATTGATGTAGAGGAGAAATATCTCCATATGCATATTGATCCTGGAGACGATCGAAGATACAATGCTACCAGTATTGGTACAATAACCTTTAAGATGGAGTCTAGATCCCCTCTTTTCCTCAAAGATGTCATGTTTGTACTAGGTGACGAGCCTCCAAATTAGACATGAATTAAGTCCTATGTGACCATCCTTCAACACATTAAACTTCTCTTTTTGAATTATATGACATAGTTTTAACTTTAATATGTTCATTAGGAAGGTTTCTAGACAATTGCATATTTATGCCTAATATTATTTATTTTTGTAGAATATTGTGAGAATATTGGACAGATTATGAAGATTTGGAGGAGGAGATAATCTAGGGACTTTCCCCCTACTACAGGAGGATCAAGATTGGATAGTAAATGAACAAAATATGATGAAGTTATTGACAAATTTTGGAGCTCCAGTGATTGAGAAAATCTAGGAATGTGTTCCCTGTCATTTAATGCAAATTCGTAGTGTTGGGAGTCAGGTCCACTTTCTGAGGGATTTTGGAGGGGAAAGCTTCCTCCTTTCATGGAATATGCTACCTCATAATTTTGGATAAGTAAAAATTCTAATTTTCCTCTAGAGGCATGTATTTCTTTGTCTTGTGAAGAAACCTTCTTCATTGGCAGCTCCACTTTCATTTGTAGTAGGGATGTACTTGGATTGATTCGAATAATGAAGTTTTGTGCCATTTGTAGCTTCTAAAGCTTGGTATCCTTCATAGGACTTTGAGTATCCTTGGGCTTGGCCATCCTAGGAGCCTAATAACACTTTTGTATAATTTTATTTTGTTCTTTTCACTTCTTATTCACACACATCTCTTATTCTTGTTTTTCCTATTTCTGCATTTAGTATTGATGCCTCTTTTGTTGTAGGATTGGGTTAAATTATTGAATCAAGTTGTTTTGTAGGCTATTTAAATATTCAAAAGAATTATGAATCCTTATAAAAACTTTGAAAATTCATCTTCATTATTGAGCTACTTGGATTAGTTTACTAGTTCACAAATCTGGAATTTTTGGAAGTCTGTTGTAGCAAAATAGTATTAATTTTATGCTTTTTTTAAGGACATGTTAATGAGCCTAGTTTTAGTTTATTCCACTTGTATTAGGTCATAAAAACATTCAAGATAATAAAAAAATTAACCCATTTCATTTTAACTTGATTAGGTTAGGAATTGGATAGGTTAACTAGCTCACTAGTTCTCGAATTTGTAGATTTTAGACTAGAAATTTTCTACTATTTTTTATCACTTGTTAACAGGGGGTTTTTAGAGTGATTTCACTTGGAATATATTTATAAGAAATCCCATTAAATAAAAAAAAAAATCCCATCCCGTTTTCATTTGATTTACTTGGTCATTCAGTGAATTATATGCTCCTGTAGCAATTATGTTTCGCCTGGAGCAACCTCCTGTAACACGTGTAAACTTTACCAGATTTTCTCCAAAAGCATGGTTCTTGTTCTTAGGATTGAATCATGTTCCTAAGGCTCTAAATCCATGATTAAGTAAGAATAAAAACCAATTAGGACATGCCTTTTTACAAATTATATTAGGCCTATTTATTTGAATTCATGCTCTTAGGATTTCAATTACAAATTGTTGTTCTTGCCTAGGATTAATTTCTTTTCAAAGTTACATTTCCATTTCTGCAATTAGTTTAGGATTTGATTTTAGGACATTCAATCCATTACACCAGATCAAGGAAATAAGGACACATTTTATATTTCAAATATAGTGTTGTCACCTCTTAAATTTGTACGAACATAGGTTGATAATTTAAGGTTGTAGCCTTGGAAGTTGCAACATTCTTGTTGCAATACTGAGGCTCATCACTTTTTGGTGTTATTTATAGGGATTTAACCTAGGTAAAAGTATGCATTTTTTTCTGCCATAGTTGATTCATTTCTTTTACTTTCTACAAGAACAAAAATTTCATTAGGCATATTTCATTTAAAAAACATAAAATTGCATTGAATTAACATTCTTATTCAAAAAAATAAATAAATTAAAAATACAACTCCAACACCAACCCCCCCCATTTGATCATGTGGTGCAGTAAGAACCACATCACCATCCACTTTTGTAGGTAGAAGAAGAAGAGGTGGCAGAGAAGATAAAATAAATGGATGGAGATGATAACAATGAAGAATATCCCCTTGGATTGCCTATTCAAGATATTGAAGTCAGTGTTCATATGAAGAACATCCCTCCATCTTTCCTTCCAAAATTCCATCGTATGAGGTCAAAGGATCCAGAAACCGTTCTATTTGAATTTGAAATCGCTTGTAGATATTATGGTTACTTACTAAACACTAAAAAGTTGAGATTGTTTTCGGTAACATTAAAGGATAGAGCTCTTAAATGGGTCACGAGTTTAGGGACTAATTCAATAAGATCATGCAATGATATGAAAAAGATATTTCTAGAAAAATATAAAGATCATGATCTTAAAGAAGAAACCATTAAAATGTGTTAGTTTCAGTCATTTCTACCTGTCACTAGTGATCAAATATGCTTTTAACATGTTTTGCTAGGGGTCTCAAGGTCAAATTTTATCATGTCAATAGGTTTTCAGAATAAAATTTGGTCACTGGTTAGTTTGTCTAGGATTATCTCTATTCTCTTAAGAACTTCACATGTTGGCCACTTACATCACTCAGATAGTTGTATCATCATAAAGATAATATCATCATCATGTTAGTTGTCACCATCATTATTTCACTTAGTCTAATGTGTTCATTAGTTCATTAGGGTTTCAAGATCACCTACATTTTCATTTTATGCATAAAAATCTAGCATAGCATGAGTTGTGATAAGAAACTCTTTTCAATAAATTTTGATGTAATTTCATAAGTTCTTCATGGCTACAGTCTCAAGGCTATAAGGTTCATTGTTCAAAAAACATAAAAACAAGTTCAGGTTACAAAATCTCCAAGGTGGTCAAGTTCAAAAAAGAGTGAAAGTCATGTATACGTGGGGCCCACTTTCACTCAAAATAGAATCATGCTATGCCTATAAGAGCCCAAAAGTCTCAAACACATTTCATTTGCATCCTTACGTCATTTGGTTATCGAGCTCTTTCCTCCTTAGGTGAAAAAGCACTGGTTTTCCAGCTCAAATTGCCAAAAATCACTTGGCATTATGCTTCTGTGAACTGTGGTCCATTTCTGGGAGAGGCGTTGAGATTCTATGAACTGCATTGTGATTCTGTGAACTACGCTATGTATCTATGGACTGCGTTGCGCACAGGGCGGAGTATCCCAAAACTAAAAGAAAATTGCCCAAATTCAAAATTTAAGCTTGCACTCCAGTTTATTATTGCTCTAAGCTATTTAGCAAGTAGGTACACTCATGTCACTCCCTCTTTTCTTTTGGAAAAAAAAATGAATGATGGTAAGTTTAGTCATCTAGGGCTTGTATGAATTTCACGTTTTAAATCTTGCAAATGATTTGCTGGAACATTCAAACCCTAGAAATTTTCTATCCCTACCTCTTTTTGCATACAAACCACCATCCCATTCACCAGACAAATCTTTTTTCTTCAGTTTACTTCATCTTCTTACAAACCCTAGCTCTTACATATCAAATTGAGTAGTTTCCCTAGCTAGGACTATTTTTATTTTCTCTTATTCATTTCCCTCATTCATTTCCCTCAATTCAATTTCCTAAAGATTCCTAAAACCCTTATCCATCTCCTAAAATTTATGTGTCATCATTTCCCTTCCCTAACTCTCTCATTTTACCATTTCACTCATTCCTCACCCATTTTTCAAAATGGAGGAAGATTCTTCACCATCAGAAAAGAGAGAACATCATAAGGGGGCGAGGGGGATTCTGAGGTACGAGCCCACAAACTGCAATGAAATAAACACTTCACCATTCACTGGATAGTGCTTTTAAGATTTTAGTTGCCTAGGGTTTTGCCAAAGAGTGGGTGAAGTAGGTTTTCATGAGAAGCCCACTGATTGGATTACCACCAATTTGAATGGAGAAAAATCCACCATCACAGGTATTGATTTCAAATTCTTAGTTGCTTCCATCTCTATTGCCATATGGATACCTAATCATGGGGAGTATTGGTTCAAAGTAATGAGCCTAGACTTTGAGCAATACAAACCTTTCTTGACATCACCTTACAGAGAGGCTCATTCACATATCATTCCTTTCAGATTCTTGTTACACATCATTCCTTTCAGATTCCCATTGGGAAAGTATGCACCCTTGATGAAGATTGTAATGAATGTTTTCACCTGTGAGGGGAGATTTTCTAGATTGTATCAATATCAGATGAGGCTACTTAAGCACTTCACAGTGGTGAAACCTCTTAACCTATGTAACTACTTATGTAGAAGTCTTGTCATCGTAGCCTATTTTGATTGTAGTTTGATAAAATCTATAGTGCTCCATCAGTTAGTAGAAAAGAACATGGCATGGGATACCTTCATTAAAACAAATTTGCAGTGGCATGAAACTACTTCGTCAAGCCATCACCCAAGACACATCGACACAAACTATGGAGGTAGGGTCATCAAGAAAATTATAGGAGGTTCCCAAGGCACCTAGACCTAAGGTGAACAAAATATTTTAGAGAGGAAAAAGGCTTGTGTTTACTTCTCAAGATGAGAAAAGGGCCAATCCTTTTACATCAACACAATAGAGATTGCAATTACAGGATGAGGAGGTAATTGAGCATGATTTTGAACTAGTTAACTTGGAGGTATCGGATAAGCATTCAAATTTGCAACAACTTATCAGGGATAAGGATTCCCAAATCTAAGAGCTCATGGACAATTTGGCAAGGGCTAGATTTATCATTTCTTTCCTTCAACAAGAAAATAGTCAACTCAAGGTGAAACAACTAATCATGGAGAAAGAGCAATCCAAGATGTTGAAACAAGAGGTAAAAGGTAAAGTAGTGTTAGAGCATGATGAACAGGAAAACCAATTTGGAAAGAAGAAGCTAAGGACAAAGGGTCTCAAAAGAGCATTGCAGAAATAAAAATACCAAAACCTACTGGATGAAGACTTTGACATTGAAGACATAATTGCTTTGGAGATCAATGAAGACAGAGAGTATTTTCTAGGTAAGGTAAATGGCCACCTAGAGAATATTCTTGACAAAGCTAATAGGGACAACCAGCTATTGAGGCACATGGCCCACCACTACCAAACCAGAAATATGATTTGCAGCATCAAGCCCAAGCAAATGAAAAACAAGCTAAAGGAAAACCTAAAAGACAAAAATGAGAGGGATAACTTGGAGATGCTTGTCGAAGCATCCATGAGAGAATAATATACCTCATTTGTCACTTTTGTACCAATTTTGGGAGTTTTCTAAGCATTTTTGGCTTTTGATGAGTGCAAAACTCAGAAATCGCACTAGTTACAGAAACGCAGTGCCTTGGCACTACGCTTTTTCCTTAGAGCTCAAAATGACAAGTGGCTTACATTTTTGGAAATCTGGTGGCCTCCTCTCAGAACCCATTTCATCAGATTTCTCAAATGGGTTTCATGTTTTGAGAAAAATTAGAAAAAGGGGTAAAAAATCAACATTCTGCCCCTCTTTTTAACAAGTGCTATGCTTTTGGAGAGACCTTGGGAGAATCCGTTTTTGGAGGCCTTCCCTGGTTCATTTTCAGAAATTCAATATGTTATGGAAACTAAACAAGCAAGGATAGTTGAACATTCTCTCATATTTTAAATTTGACTTTAGAAAGCCACCTAAAAGTGGCCTCAAAGTTGGCTCTATGCTTCTGCAATTTTCTAAGTTTTTAATTAAAAATTTCCATTGTGTAATTTCGCAGATTTCTAGTCTGACTTGTTGAAAGGTAACTTAATGATGTAAATTCAGTAGTTAGAAGTCTTGATGATGTAATCATGAATAATCTATCATGATAGGTTGTTTTTATGGTTAATTAGGCCTCATAAGTGAAGCAAAATGCAAATCAAAGTCTAAGAGAAGAGTTTGTTTTTGACCTTCTCACTCTCACTTGTTGGTTGAGAGATTCTTGGAAACTGTTCCACCACTTAGCGATTTGACCCCTAAAGGTGGGGAAACTATTTTTTTGAGTCTATGTGTATCATTTCTCATTCAGAGAGAAGGGTTGGACTTCAGAGGAGAGGACCTGTATCTTATTCTTTCACACAGTTAATCAACAAAGCAGTTACAACTATTTTTCAGGAATACATGTGCAGTGAGTTTGTGATGTTGTTTTCTTTCTATATCAGTTTCTTAAGAATGAATCCATCTCTCTTAACATGTTTTTATTTCCTCAATTATTGTTCTTACAGTTATATTAGCATAATTATTTATATTCAAAGCTTTGTTTATGTGGAAAATCATGTATGTGTATTTCTTCTTCTAGATTAATGAATTCATGGTAACGTGCTCATTATGACCTTCTAAGATTTTCAGACCCTACACTACATTGAAAAAACTATTAAATCCATCACAAGACATTGTTATCTTGCTCCTCTTTATGCTTTCTACTACAAACCTCTGATACCTTAACATAATTACTTTTTCTCATCCCTGGTCTAGCAACCCAAAAACCCTCAATTTTCAAAAACTCAACTAAAATCATTATATCTAGTCTAAAATCCATTTCTCTTCCAGTCATTGACTGTGAAATCCTTTGAGAGATCCCTCTCTGTCTTAGCAGGGCTAGCTTTTGAACTACAAGTGGTTTAAACTTACCTCTTTCGATCTCCTCCTCAGCCTAGGACATTGTAGAGGATAACATTTTGGTGATGTTTCTTGAGAAATGGCTAATATATCATTCTTGGGATTTGTTTTATTAGAGCATTCAAGAACACTGATTTTGTAGGTGAAAGCTTCCAGTATCTGAAGATAGGCTGATTTAAGAAATTATATTAAGTTTAAGGTGTGAAAATTCTAGCTCCTAAAAGACCTACTAGGTCAAATCTTGACCCAAATACACCTTCTATTGTTGATGACCCACAAAAAATACTTAGAAAACTCAAGTCATCTATTTCTAAAAGTACAGTTTGAAAATTAGAAAGGACTACTTCTTTGCCTAAAAATTTATTCATTGTTGAGCATATTTCTTGTGATATTCAGTTTGTGCTATCTCTTTTCAGGTCAAAATCCGAGTCTTGCTTTTCTGAAGTGGCACTTGAACCTTTTAAATTTGATTCTCACCTCCTTTCTTCTAAATCCCACTTTTCTAAAGATGATCATGAACTGTGGTTAAAATTTGATAAACTCTAGAGTCTAGTTGACCAAATTCAAATCAACACTGAAAAAGCTTACATCCAATATTAATTGAGAACCTAACTGCTGCTTCATCCTCTACTGCATCTCCAAATACATCAGCTACTTCATCTCTTTTTACACCACCTCCATTAGTGTCATCATATTTATCTACACAACCCATTGATGGAAGTTCAGAAATTACAACCCAGTAGCATGTCGATAAATTGGTAGATTTTATTGATCTTGAAGAGATTGATGAAGAAGATGCTAAGATGAGAATAATAGCTCAGAGTTTTTTGGAGACGTGAAGAAATGGTTTCGCAGTTTGGCTACTAATTCTATCAATAAATCTCAGAGGTTCATAGAGTTGTTCTTATCACGATGGCAAGAAAATAAAAATCCACAACAAATTTTGGCTGAGTACAATTCCATGAAAAGAAACCCAAACGAGACAGTACAGGAATTCACAACAAGGTTCAATATGGTGTATAATTCCATTCCTGACAATATGAAACCTCCACCTAGTTTAGCACTTCTCCATTATCCTGATGCCTTTGACCCAAGCATGGCATATCTACTTACGGAGAGATACCCTGCATCTCTTAAAGAAATGCAGTGAAATGCAGTAAGTGTCGAAGCTAATCTGCTCATCAAGAAATCTAAAACAAAGCTTGAGAAGCCTGAGAAGAGAGTTTCCTTTAAAGAAGATCCCTCGTCATCTTTAGATGTAAGGCTTGATACTCTGATTAAAACCATGGAAAGAATGATGGACAAAATGTCTATAACAGATCGACAAGTAGAGCCTTCAGTAAGGAATCCAAATTATTGAGGATAACAACAACAACAATTCAGAAATAAGCAAAAGGAGTAGCAAAATCAGGATCCTTCGAGACAAGTAAGAACTTCATTTCAGTAAAATTACACTGAAGGGAAGGAAGAATATGAAGAGGAAATTATAGAAGAAAATCATTTCTTTGAGGAAGATGAGCTACCTACGTTTCTGAATGAGGAAGATCAGTTTTCTCAGGAGTCTTTTATACCAAGTGAGCAGTAGCTTGTACTTGCAAGTGATGATCTATGGGTAGTGAAAACTGAAGAATACCAAAGAGGATATCGGAATGCACTAAGCCATTTGCAAAAGCAGTACAATTTAGGATATAGAAATGTACGTGTCACATTGAATTTGAAAAGGCAAAATGCACATAAAGATACACAAAGCAAAGAAACAACCCCTGCAAATCAAAATAAAGAAAAGGAGATTGTCATATTGAGTCAGGATTAAACCAACGAAGCCTCTACTAGCAATGTGAGGAAGGATAAGGAGGTTCAAAGTGAAAGTCATAAGAAGGAGTCTCAAGCTAAAGGGCAGATAGAAAAGAAGGACATCACTACAAAAGAGGTATACAAGAAATCAAATTTATTTAGCTTAGAGAATGAAATTTCCAAATTTAAATTTTCAATTCCTCTAACTGAATTAGTAAAGAATGATAAGTACAAGTTTCATATTGCTATAATGTTGAAGGTAGACTAGATGTTAGACACAGTTAATGTTGTCAATGAGGAGCCTACACCTTTTTGTTTGGTCCAACCTTAGAGGGAAGTCCTGAAGATAGTGAAATTACACCTTTCTATCTTAGTCTCTAACTTCATGATTTTATCCTCCATAACTCCATGCTAGATTTTGGTGCCTTGCATAATCTTATGCCAAAAGTTATTATGGACAAACAAGGATTGAGTATCACCCGACCTTATCATGAACTCTACTCATTTTATTTAGGAAGGGGTCTCTGGACCTAATTCCAGCCAAGAATGTGTTGATGGACATAGTGGTCACTGATATCCCTCCTCAGTTTGATATGTTGCTCTCATGGTCTTGGGGGGAAACGTTGAAAGGAACCTTACAACATGATTTTTCATATGCTAATATACCAATATTTGGGTAGCTTAGAAAACTCTATTAGAAGAAGAAGATGACATTCATGATTAGTAGCAAAGGAAAACCAATTAATCACCCCATCCATGTTGTACATACTGATTTAGACTCTTTCATTTTGTATAGTGATATGAATTCAGTAGATGATGATAGTTAGCTTGTAGAACTTTTAGAAGTTTCAAATGTTATAAGTAATGTATAGAATGCTTTGATTGTTGAAGAAAAGGAAAAGAACAAAAAGTGTTTATAGCTAGAAAATTCTCTTGAAAATATTGTTGAGTTAGTGAAGAAAACATAGATTATTGAGACAATGAGTCATCCTCCAAAAAATAAAATAGTTCAGCCTTCCGAAGTTTTGTTTCCGGATGAAGAAAAATGGTCTTTGGACCATGGAGTTTGACGGTGCGTTGGGAAAAGGAGCTGGGATTGGCATGTGGATTCATGGTACATTGCATCATTCGTGTAAAATTACACGCAATGTAGGAATGAGTTCTTATAAGATGGCCTTTGATTACTCAAACAATGACGCAAAATATGAAGCATTGATTGTTGGCCTTAAAATTATGAAAAATTGGGGAGCAAAGAAAATTTCTATTTATGGTGACTCCGAGCTGGTAATCAAACAAGTGAAAGGGGAATACCAGGCCAAGCATCCAAGAATGAGAGCTTATCGTAATGTTTTCCTTGAAATTATTAAATCTTTTTCAAAATATACTATGTCTATGATTCCTAGAACTCAGAATATTATAGTTGATTCTCTTGCTAGTGTAATTAGTATAATTAATATTCCCATTCACTCCAATGAGAAGTATTCAATTCATGTTAAACACTGCCCAGCTGTTTATGATAATATGATATATTGGTAGGTGTTTTGGGATGGAAAATAGATCAATAATTTTCTATAGTGCTGGCTTGATGGGGCTTGACCCAGGTTCGGAGTTATTTAGCCAAACAAATCCTTGTACTACTGGCCCTTTCAAAAATAGCCCGCGGAGCGCGGACTAAGGTCTCACCCGAAGCAGTATGGGTGGATGCTAGAACCAGGTTTCTGCACCCTTGAGATGTTTGAGGGATCGATTTAGTCCAATTGTGAATAACTTCATGCAGGTTACTCTGAGCACTTTCCTGATCTGTGAGGCCTTCATGTCCTATTGTATTCACCTTCAGCAACCCTAACTAGGGGATATGGAGCTTTCACGCTACTAGAGAAGTGATTTGTGCTATTTCCCAAAGTTACTCTGTGAATCTTACTTATCTTCTTATAATAGTTATTTATCTTCACGTAAACATATACTTTATCTTATAGTCACTTATTCAACATATTCGTATAAGTTCATGCAACAATTAAGCATTAACCTTATAATTCATCCTCAATATACTTCAAAGCATAAAATAGAAAATGATACACAAAAATAATGTAAAACTTCTCTTTATTATTGCTTCAATCGGTTACAAACTCAACTTGCCCTGTGCACTCAGCTGCAGTGGTCCGCTCACTCAGTTGCGGACTACTAGGCCTCTGTGCACTCAGCTACAGAGCCTTCTCCTACTCTACGACCTAATGACTCACCCTATACTTACATCATACTCAATTCATTGTCTTTCATCTATTCATTGATTCTTGGCCCTTTACAACCTAGAGCCTCACTCTATTTATATAATCCCATGGTCTGCGGACCATGGGTAGATCTCTCAAGTTGGCATTACATTACAAGAATGAGGGTGGACAACCCTCTGACTCATTTACAATCTTCGCACTCCATGCCCATACATCACAGAGTCTTTGCATTAAACTTAGTCAAAACTTGGGCTCTAAGCCCCAAAGCTTGCCTTAGGGGATCTCGTGCCCAACAGGCCCCCAACATAAACATTGTGACTCGCCCTCAAATCACTCTATTTGTGTGGAGATCTTCGTATGGAGACCTCCCAACTCTACTCGGACTGCTATCAGGTCGGCGACTCACTGAGTGGCTCCCTATTATATCTCCTTGATGCGTTGTTCGGAGACCGCAGTATCTGAACTGCTTCCCTGTAGCTGCTCCTGCGTCCCCTACATTTGCACGAGATTTCCTTCAATTGTTGTTGTGATAACGAAGGCCTCATCTATCCAAAGCTAGACGTGCATCTTCAGAACCACTTCTCTGTGTCATGTTATGTCTACCTACTCAAGGGCTTTGGCTTGTTGCATTTGTGCAAGCCTCTATGTAAGGGCCATCGTTTGTGTGGTCCCTTTGACATTGTCATACTGCTGTTGTAGCTCACGTGCTTATGTTTCTAAGTGTTGTATGTTCGGGTCCTCCTGCAGAGTGGTGAGGACCTCAAACTATTCTTCCAACATTTTTGTGTAGTCCTTTACTGCACTACTGATCTCCTCCATCCTCGATGTAATGGCACTGGCGCGTTGTTCTCTTACCTCTGGAGGAGTCGAAGGTTGCGCCTTCAACTGCAGCTCTGCTTTCTGGAGGTTCAACTCTATTTGAACCTTGGCCATTTCTTCACGTGCCTCATGCACCCCTACTACTAACCTCTAGATACGTGCCTCTACTAGTGCTTCTACTAGGATGGCCAGCTCAGGGACCATCTAGAAGGCTTCTTCAATTACCTGTACCATCTACCTATTCTGAGACATGAGCTCGTCGCACTGCAAGCTCAACTGCTCCATGTTGATCCTCTATTCACTCAATACCTACAGTGCATGGCTCTTCCTAGCCCATAGTTTTGTAGTAATCCCATCCTACAGAACATAGAGCATCTCGTGAGGGAGCGTAGCCATGTTAATACCTATTCCTTTCAACGCACTGACTGTAGGCTTGTCTACCTCATTTGTTGTAACCATTGCCCCCTCTGGTAGCACTATTGTGTTGGTCATACGAGCGTGCAACATTTCCTCGACTACAGTTATTCCTACTGCGAGGCTGGTCAAGAGAGTATCAGCCTGAGGAGTGCGCACCTGCAACTTGTGAATCTATGCTTGGAGGGCCCCCAACACAATCTAATTCTCCTCTGGAAAGTTCTGGAGGGCTTCTATGGTGACGTTCCGCACCATCTCACGTATATCGTGCAGATCCTCCTCAGTAAGGGTTATCAGGTTAATAGACATCTTAAACACTTTTACCTTCTTGCGTGACCCCATCTGCACTCTCAAGTGCTGGTGCTTCAATAGTGTTGACGCTGTCTGTGGTTCCGTGCTGCCCTCCTATATCTCTATTTCCATCTCTTACTCCTGCTCAGGTGAAGACAACTTCTAGCCCTCACGCTCCATTTCTATTGCCTTCTAAGATTCTATTGCAGCCTTCTGTTGTTATGCTGCTGTCTCCATAGCATCCCGCACCTCCTGTGCCTTTGTTGTTGCTGCTTCTTTTCTTCTCTTTTTAGCCAACTGTGCCACATGTAGTTTTTCCTCCTCCTTTTTCTGCGCAACAGACTTTTCCACCCTGGAGATGTCTAGAGCCTGCCATTTTGGCAGCCACATCTCAAGTATGTCAAAGATCACATCATCTGTGGCCATATATGGCAGTTCGTTCCACTTCTTTGCAGGGCCCTTGTTCACCCTGAGATAGATGTGATGACGGTCTGCTTTAAACTCTGCAACACCTTCTAGGCTATTGTAGAGAGTGAGTAATAACTGTGACTTGTGGTTAATCCCCATCCTAATGTTCATCTCCATAAACACCCAAAATATTTTAATATCGTGGATGCAGTGCGTGTCTTTAGTAGCCCACACCGAAGCGTATTTCACGGCCTCTAGGAGATCCCTTGCAATTGTGGGGAACTGACTGTCCTTAGGAAATTCCCTAACCACTAGCACTATGGATAGTAGAAGCCATGCATAGTGGAAGTTTTTCCCTTGTTCTTGTGCCTTGCAACAATTCTCCAGGAACTCCTTGCACAAGAATCCATACTAGTTAAACTGGAGCCCCTCTACGCGCTGTTCGGCAAGTGCAAGTGCTGGTGCGAGCACCTCATCCACGCGACACTTCCACGTGATGTTACCTGCCAATATCTAATTCACAACTCTGACTGCCTTGTTGCTGATACTAGAGATTGCATAGCCCTTCTTTTTCTTCTCCAGCTTGTATTTCGTTTTCATGGCCTCCACGATGGCCAAATCACTACTTTTACGCTCCCAAATGTCTGCGGGGTCTTCTCCTTTACACGGGAGTTAGGTAATTTGATGGATAAGGTGGTCCGCGACGTGGACGGGTTCCTCCAGCCACAAACACCCACCATGCACCAGACAGAGTAGTTGCCTGATGACGAAGATAGTTACTGGGGTGCGATGGTAATGCGGTACCCAGAGCAGGTTCAACAACCCTGCCTTTTTGACCCCACACAACCATTTGTGTGGCTCCACCTCTATAACTCCTGCCATGGTGTGTTTCTTTGGCTTCATGAGGTTTGCAGTCACCAAGTGAGGGAATTTCTCATGGTCACTGAGATCCCAGTCTTAGAACTTTAAGCTCGACACCCTTCCCAAGTGCGCTCCTTTGAAAATGATATCATCAGGTAACGACGGAGTCTGCAGAGGGCTTTTACTGTCATCCGGGTCCTTGGGCACCTTTGCCTTCCCCTTCCATGAAGGGACATATGCAGGCAGCTTGGTTAGAGTGACCACACTCTCAGTTTCTTCTTCCATGCCCTCATCCTCGTCCTCTTCAATTATGATATCCTCAAGGCCTTCTTCCTCCTCATCGGTTTCCAGGTTAACCACTTTCCCTTTTTCCTCTATTGTTAATCTAGTTTGCAGCGAGTTTCGAGGGGACACACACATCGAAATCATGGGTTGTTTATCTTTCTTCAGTCTCAGCATGCATGGTGATTTATGGATTTCCACAACAATATTGGTGCTCTTAGGGGCATCTTCTATGGTTATGGCCTGCACAGCTTCTTCAAACGTTGCCATCTTGTTCGTCCAGAAATATCTCAACTGTTTAATTAGGTGTTTAAACAACACTCTCCATAGGACAAACAGGTCTCGGTTCAGAATACTCGGGGTGTGCAACAACTCAATTCTCAAATGACCAAATGTTGTGTGTTGGGAAGTCCTTTGTAATTTATAGCGCCTTTTGAATTCGAATTCGACCGTTCCCAAAAATTCCGGTCCATTAATTCTCCCTTGGTGGCAGATTTTCACAAATCTTGCCCATAAAACTTGCCTTAAATGCCTACTACCCACTCCATTTGGTCTCAAACCAAGCAGCACATCAGGAATAGTGATTATAATGGTCACTTTCTAGCTGACCCACGCAGCAGCGCAACTAGCCTTGCAATGTCGCGGACCTTGTGACACTTCTCTCCTGCGCGCAACCCTGACATCGCGTAACTCTCAGGCAAAGTATTTTATAGTCCCATGCCTCCTTTCAACTGCCTGGAGCACTAGGAATGTGCTTCCTATGGCTAGTCTGGTGGCCACGCCTCCTATATAGGGTTTCAACCGGCCATCCATCAATTTTCATAGAAAAAATCCACATTTTATTTTTACTGTCTGCGTCGTGCACTTTACCATCTGCATCACGCCACCATAGGTGATCCCTCTAGAAATATATGGTCCAATCCAAGTCATCAATCTGATCAACTCTCAACTTCCCCAAATTTGTCAATGTAATCGTGTGCACCCTATTTTATCACCATGGTTTTCTTATCGAGAAAATCCTTCTTTATTTCTTCCTCAAGCTTCTTGACTTCAACTTCCACCAGAGCGCTTTTCTACCTTAACCACACTCTTTATTTCATGAGTTCTTGAAGCCTAAGAGCACCCTGTCGGATTTCTTCCTTAGGTCGCAAACATTCTTCTTCATTCAACTGTGCGATCCCTTCTTCCAAGGCTCTACGAACTGTCATATCCACTGGTGCTGCTATGAATGGACTAGGAATATTATAATTTATTGGGACTACAAAGTTTTCTCCATTGGCATGCCTAGAAGGCATCTATCTTGTCATTTTCTTGCACGTTTTCCTATAAGCCCACAAAACTGCTGGTACGCACAGGTCCCAATCACTTCACTGCTCATTATATACCCTGTTTAGTGCTTCGTGTACTTCATTAAATGCTTCTGCGTTGGTAACCTTTTGCACACTCCTTTATTTCACCCTCTATTGTTCCAAATCAAGGCACTGTTCATGTAATTGCCCCTCGAACACGTGCTTATTTGCCGTGTTCCTCAACGTGAAGTCCATGTGCATTTGCGTAAGTTGTTTACGATATGCCTGTACCCATTTGGACAGATGTGTGTGCAGACCATCCCATACATTATATTTATCTGTTAGTCGTGTCTGAGGCTTCCCAAAATTCATGCGCATCATTTTCTTGCATTCGTGCCAGTCCTCAAAGCTTCCCTGGTGCGTACCCCACCACCTCACAGACGTAGCATGTAGTACCCACTTCAAAGCCATGACACACTATTGTTCTAGCACCTCCCTTTCAAATCTATTCAAGAAAACATCTGGCTCACTTAACCCATCATACGTAGGCAAATCCCTTACTTCCATCAATATGCAGTGCAATGATCTTGTCATAATGTTACAGTTCAGCGTGGTTACCTCATGTAGCCGATTCTGCCATCGCTCTATTTATTCATCTGAATTTGACGTACAGGAGATTTTGCACTCCCATGAGATTCATCCATCTGCGATGGGATTTGCCCAGTCTTTCTCTCGCGCGTTTATCTTGTAGATGCAGTCTAAGTCATCGTCGCTTTCATAGTCATGCACTGGCTCAGTGTAGTGCGATCCCTCAATAGGGTCCAAAGGTATCAGTATGCATAGAGACTTCTTCTCAAAAATAATCTTGCACTTTTTCAGGTTAATCACCCCATTCATGTTATTGGCCCAATCGATTCCTAAGAGCATGGGGTAGGGGTTGTTGTCATCGACAATCTCTATCACCTCAAAGTTGGCTAGTGTGCTTGCTCCTTTAATATCCACTGTGATTCCCTGAAATCGCCCCAGGGGTATTATCTTCTGTTGGTTCACCATGCGCAGCTGAATAGGAGATCACTGCAACATAGGCCTCCCCATGTGCTCCCATGTCTGCTTTGGTAGAACATTCATGTCCGATCCTAGATCCAGAATTACTTGGTCCATCTCATATTCGCCAATCTGCGCAGTTAGCCTCATTTCTCTTCCTGTTCTTACCTTGTGTTTTCCAATCTTCCAAACCACGCGTGGTTCTCCTGGCACGGTCCTAGTGCATCTATTAATGAGTTACTGTAGTCCCTTTACTACCTTACTATCACGCAATAACTTCATACATGTTTCTAGGAATGTCGTAAGCTTAGATGGGTCCATTTATGACTTCGATCTATCTTTGCTTCCTCAAGTGGAGGCATCAGCAAAGCTCTTCCTAGCTTCCACGAAGGTTTCCTTAGCATGCTCCAAATCAAACTCTAGTTCTTTTGTCAGAGCCTTGTGAACCCAAGCACTATCTTCAGGCTATTTTCCTTTATCCTCTCCTATCATAATCCCACTTCGGAGCACAATGTTTACACTTGGATCTTCCTCGAGCAGCTCAAACCTCATCATTTGTAGGTTCTAAGTCGGGGGAGGTTGGATGCGAAGAAAATTTCGTGGGTCTTTGTGTATAGGTAGCAGTCTAACCACTCTTCTTTTGTTAGTCTTGGATTCCTGTTCTCTTGCACTGCGAACTCGTGGATTCTCCTATCCAACCAACCTTCAATTTCCTTCTTAGTTGGATTCTAGTGACACGACATCAGACATATCTATGTAGATTTCGGTCTCGGAAACATAACCATTTATTGGCTTGATGGGGCCTGACCTAGGTTCGGAGTTATTTAGACAAACCAATCCATATACTACTGGCCCTTTCGGCAACAACCCACGGAGCGCGGACTGAGGTCTCACCTGAAACAGTATGGGGGGATGTTGGAACCAGGTTTTTGCACCCTTGAGATGTCTAAGGGGTTGATTTAGTCCAACTCTGAATACCTTCGTGCACTTTTCTGGCCTGCAAGGCCTTCATGCCCTATTGTATTCGCCTTCGTGTAGGCCTAACTAGGGGCTATGGAGATTTCGCGTTGCTAGAGCAACGATCTGCGCTATTTCCCCAAGTTACTCTATGGATCTTACTTTTATAATAGTTAGTTATCTTTGCGTAAACATATACTTTATCTTATAGTCACTTATTCAACATATTCGTATAAGTTCGCGCAACAATTAAACAGTAACCATACAATTCATGCACAATATACTTCAAATCATAAAATAGAAAATGATACACAGAAATAATGTAAAACTTCTCTTTATTATTGTTTGAATTGGTTACAGACTCAACCTACCCTGTACACTCAACTGCAATGGTCCGTGCACTCAGTTGCTGACTACAAGGCCTCTACGCACTCATCTACAGAGCCTTCTCCTACTCTATGACCCAACAAATCACCCTATACTTAGATCAGACTCAATTAATTATATTTCATCTATTTAATTGATTCTTGTCCCTTTACAAGTTAGAGCCTTGCTCTATTTATATAATTCCATGGTCCACAAACCATGGGTAGATCTCTCAAGTTGACATTACATTACAAAAATAAGGGCAGACAACCCTCTGACTCATTTAAAATCTTCATGCTCTGCACCCACACATCGTAGAGTCTTTACATTAAACTTAGTCCAAACTTGGGCTCTAAGCCCCAAAACGTGCCTTGGGGTATCCCGTGCCCAACATGCAGATGGAAGATGAGTTTTAGAATTCCCACATTGATGATGCATTTGATATGAATGATACAAAAATTGAAGCGACTGAGATTGAAATATTGCAGTTGAAGAGAAATAACATTCCAAGAGGTCTCATAGCTTTGGAAGAGTTATTTGATTGAGATGATGTTGCTAAAATTCCTATCATGGTCCCCACAGAGAAAGTTGTAGAAGATTTGAACATTGGTCCAACAAGCAAGCCTAAAATGGTCAAATTGTCAAAGTTTCTATCTCCTGAGATGAAAAGTAAGTACATTTCTTTGATGGCAGAATTTTCTGATGTATTTGCTTGGGACTACTTAGATTTAAAGTTGTATGATAAGAACATCATTCAGTACACTATACTAGTTAATCTTGATCAAAATCCATTTCGCGAGAAAATGAGGAGGATAAATCCTAAGCTACTTCCATCAATTGAAAAAGAGGTAAATAGGCTTTATAAATCTGGCATTATATTTCCTATTCAATTTTCCGAATGGATATCCAATATTGTACCAGCGAGAAAGAAGACCAGGAATATTCGTCTTTGTATTGATTTCGGAAATTTAAACAAAGTATCCTTGAAGGAAAATTATCCCCTACCAAAGATGGATCATATTCTTCAAATGGTAGTTCAGTCTTCTAGGATGTCATTGCTTGATGTGTATTTCAGGTACAATAATATTTTGGTAGATAAGGATGATCAGCTAAAAACAACCTTCAGAACACCATGGGGTACATTCATGTATGCCAAGATGCCATTTGGATTAAATAATGCACGAGTGACTTTTCTGCGGGCTATGGACATAGCTTTCACCAATGAAGAGGATGTATTTCTGGTTATATATTTAGATGATCTCACATTTTTTTTATAAATTTGATGAAGACCATTTACATCATTTGAGAATTGTCTTTCAGAAATGCAGAAAATTTGGTATATCGCTTAATCCAAAAAAGAGTTTATTTACCATGGAAGAAGGAAAGTTGATGGGGCATATTATCTCCAAGGATGGCATTCACATTGACCCTACAAAGGTTGAAGCCATTAAAAAATTACATTTCCCAAGGAACAAAAAAGAAATTTAGTCATTTAATGGGAAAATCATTTTTTTGAGGAGATTCATCCCCAACCTCACTGAACATTTGAGAGAAATGACAGACATGATGAAAAAGGAAAGTGATGTAAGATGGTCTCTAGATGCCAAGATGTCTTTCAATGCGGTCAAATTTGCATTACCTACTCCTCCTACTTTGATTAGTCCCAATTATACTTCATTTTTCATCATATTTTCATTTGCCTATGAGCATACCTTAGCAGCTGTCCTAATGCAAAAGAAATATCAGAAAAATGAACAACCTATAGCATTTTTCAATCGAACAATAAGGGATGCAACACTAAAATATAATATAATTGAGAAGCATGATTTGGATTTGGTGAAAGTGCTCAAATCTTTCCGAGTATATATTCTTCATTCTCACACCATTGCTTATGTTCCAACAGTAGTTCTAAAAGAAGTCCTTATGCAAAAATTCTAGAAGGTATGCGGGGAAAATGGATTGCAGCCATGTTAGAGTATGATTTGGAGATAAAGCCTAGAAAGCTCATCAAGGGACAAGGTTGGTCCAAGCTCATGGCTGAATTTAATTTGCATGCATTAAATATCAATCTGAATGCTTCCCTTTCTGAACAAGAAGAAGAAGAACCATAGTTACAGGGATCCGACATGTTCACTTCATCTCCATGGTACTCTGAGATTGTTTATGTATTGCAGCATCTAAATCCTCCACTGGAAGTGCCGAAAGGTAAAAGTACATCCTTAGAGTTAAAAGCTTCCAAATTTTGTATTCTTGATGTTGTTTTGTTTTGGAAGGATCTGGGTGGTGTGTTGCTAAACTTTTTGGTCGAAAATGAAGTAAAGGATGTAATGAGAGATTTTCACAAAGCAGATTGTGGTGGCCACCTTTTTTGGAAAACCACAACAAACAAAATTTTAAGAGCTAGTTTTTATTGGCCTACTCTTTTTTCTAGTGTATGTAAAATAGTGATGAGTTGTCATGAATGTCATATTTTCCAAGGAAAAAGAAAACTTTTACCAATACCCTTGCAACCCATTTCAACCACAACTCCCTTTCAGCAATGGGGTCTTGATTTTATTGGGGAAATCCATCCTTCATCATCTGCACAACACAAATGGATCCTAACAGCCACGAATTATTTTACAAAATGGATTGAGGCAATCCCAACTAGACAAGCTATTGACTCTATTATCATTCAATTTATTGAATCTAATATCTTGTCTATATTTGGCTGCCCACAAAAGATAATCACCGATAATGCTACTTCTTTCAGTTCCAAGAAGATGGTGGAATTTTGTGCAAAATATCATATTGTATTGGGGCATTCTACTACTTATCACCCACAAGGTAATGGTCTGGCTGAGTCTTCCAACAAATATTTGATCAACATCATGAAGAAAGTTTTAGAAGTCAATAAGAAGAAATGGCACAAAAAGCTCATTAATTCCTTATGGGTAGACAAATTCATTACTAGGAAATCTATAGGTATGTCTCCTTTTCAGTTGGTGTATGGTATTGATATTGTTTTTCCTTCATCCCTTGCTATGCCGGTCATGAAAATTATGCAGGAATTGGACTGCGAAAAAAATGATATGCAACGAAGGATAAGTCCGATGATCCATTTGCAACAAACTAGGGAGGAAGTTTTTCAAAATACTTCTAAACTTTAGGAAAGAATAAAAAAGATCTATGATCGCAAGACAAAGAAAGACAACTTCAATCTACGTGATGTGGTTCTTTATTGGGATGCGAGAAATGAAGAAAAAGGCAAACATGGCAAGTTTGAAAATTTATGGAAAGGACCATACATAATCTCAGCCTTCAGAGGAAAGAATGCATTTATACTGGAGGAAATGAATGGGGAAGATTATTTAGGAGGAGAGATCAATGGTAGGATTCTGAAGCACTACCATACTTGAAGAAATTTCTGCAAATTTTCATTACCATTGTATATACCAGTTTACTTTTCATGTCCAAGTGTGAAGTGGATAACATAGGATTTTGAAGCCCAAGGAGAAGGCCATAAGGCTTATTTGATTAAATACTGGTTATATTTTTATTTTAGGGTCATTTCATGTTAGATATTCAGTCAAATTTCAGTTTCAGTCTAGTACTTTTCATTTTGAATCCACTACCTAATGAATAAGGCTACCCGATCTACGGTGTTCTTGACACCTTCAAGGAGCTTCCATCCCCATATGGAGCTAATGTTAGTGTCAGTCATTTCTGCTTGTTAGCAGTGATCAAATATGCTTTTACCAAGTTTTTTTAGGGGTCTCAAGGTCAAAGTTAATCATGTCACTAGGTTTTCAAAATAATATTTGGTCACTAGTTAGTTTGTCTAGGATTATCTCTATTATGTCAAGAACTTCACATGTTGGTCACTTACATCACTCAGATGGCTGTATCATCATAAAGAAAATATCATCATCATGTCAGTCATCACCATCATGATTCCACTTAGTCTAATGTCTTCATTAGGTCATTAGGGTTTCAACATCACCTACATTTTCATTTTATGCATAAAATTCGGCATAGGATGAGTTGTGATAAGCAACTCTTTTCAATAAATTTTGATGTAATTTCATAAGTTATTCATGGATATAGTCTCAAGGCTCCAAAATAAATAAGGTTCACTATTCAAAAAAGGTAAAAAGAAGTTCAGGTTACAAAATCTCCAAGGTGGTCAAGTTCGAAAAGGAGTGAAAGTCATGTTTTGAAAAAGATATGTGGGGCCCATTTTCACTCAAAAGAGAATCAGGTTATGCCTATAAAAGCCCAAAAGTCTCAAACACATTTCATTTTCATCCTTACTCATTTGGTTATCGAGATCTTTCCTCCTTAGTTTAAAAAACACGAGTTTTCCAGCTCAAATTGGCAAAAATCCCTTGGTGTTGCACTTCTGTGAATTGCGCTGCGTTTTTGGGAGAGGCACTGCACTTCTGTGAACTACGCTACCCATAGGGCAGAGTATCCCAAAACTCATAGAAAATCACCCAAATTCAAAGATATAGCTTTCGCTCCAATTTATTATTTCTCTAGGCTATTTAGCAAGTAAGTACAATCATCTCACTCCCTGTTTTCTTTTGGCAAAACAAATGAATGATGATAAGTTTAGTCATCTAGGGTTTGTATGAATTTCATGTTTTAAGTCTTGCAATTGATCATATGGAACATTCAAACCCTAAAAATTTTCTATCCCTACCTCTTTTTGCATACAAACCACCATCCCATTCACCAGACAAATCATTTCCCTTTAGTTTACTTCATCTTCTTACAAACCCTAGCTCTTACGTATCAAATTGAGCAGTTTCCTTAGCTAGGATTGTTTTTAAATTCTCTTACTCATTTCCCTCATTCATTTCCCTCCATTCAATTTCCTGAATATTTCTAAAACTCCTGTCCTTCTCCCAAAATTTCCCTATCACCATTTCCCTTCCCTAACTCCATTATTTCACCATTTCACTCATCCCTCACTCTTTTTTCCATTTTCATGTCATCTAGGGTTTTCAAAATGGAGGGATATTCTTCACCATCAGAAAAGAGAAAACACCATAAATGGGGAAGGATTTTGAGGTATATCCCACAAACTGCAATGAAATCAACACCTCACCATTCATTAGATAGTTCTTTGAATATGTTAGCTGCCTAGGGTTTTGTTGAAGAGTGGGTGAAGTAGGTTTTCATGAGCAACTCACTGATTGGATTGCCACCAATTTGAAGGGAGAAAAAGACACCATAGCAAGTATTGACTTCACATTCTCAGTTGCTTCCATCTCTCTTGCCACAGGGATACCTAATAATGTGGAGTATTGGTTCAAAGGCATGAGCCTATACCTTGAGCAATACAAACCTTTCTTGAAATCACCTTATAGAGAGGCTCATTCACACGCCATTTCATTCAGATTCCTGTTAGAAAAGTATGCACCACTGATGGAGATTGTAATGAATTTTTTGACCTGTGAGGGGAGATTTTCCAGATTGTATCAATATCACATTAGGCTTCTCATGCTTTTCGCAATTGTGAAACCTCTTAACCTGTGTAACTACTTGTGTAGATGTCTTATCAAAATGTCTGAGAAGTTGCAAATGAAAACTAAAGAGCATTACCCTAGCCTTTTCCATCACAATTTGATAAAGGTTGTAGTACTCCATCATTTGGCAGAAAAGAACATGGCATGGGATACCCTCATTGAAACAACTTTGCAGTGGCATGAAACTACTTCATGAAGCCATCACCAAGACACATAAGAAAAAACTATGGAGGTATCAAGAAAATTAGAGGAGGTTCCCAAGGCACCTAGACTTGAGGTGACCAATATATACCAGAGAGGAAAAAGGCTTGTGTATACTTCTCAAGTTGAGTAAAGGGCCAAGCTTTTTACATCAGCACAACAAAGATCACAATTACAAGATGAGGAGATAATTGAGCATGATTTTGAACTAGTTGACTTGGAGGCGATAGATTAGCATTTAATTTTTCAACAAGTTATCAAGGAGAAGGATTCCCAAATCAAATAGCTCATGGACAATTTGGCAAGGGCCAGATTTATCATTTCTTTCCTTGAGGAAGAAAACAGTCAACTCAACTCGAAACAACTAATCATGGAGAAAGAGAAATCCAAGATGTTGAAACAAGAGGTAAAAGATAAAGCAGTGTTAGAGCATGATGAGCATGATGAATGGGAAAAACATGTTGGAAAGAAGAAGCCAAGGACAAAGGGTCTCAAAAGAGAATTGTAGAAAGAAAAATACCAAAACCTACTGGATGAAGACGTGGACATTGAAGACGAAATTTCTTTGGAAATTAATGAAGACAAAGAGTATTGGCTAGGTAAGGTCAATGACCATATAGAGCAGCTTATTGACAAGGCTAGCAGGGACAACTAGTTGTTGAGGCACATGGCCCACCATTACCAAACCATAAAGATGATTTGCAACATCAAGCTCAAGCAAATGCAAAACAAGCTGAAGGAAACCCTAAAAGATAGAAATGAGAGGGATAACTTGGAGATGATTGTTGAATCATCCATGAGATCATAATATACCTCAATTGAAACTTCTAGACCAATTTTGGGAGTTTTCTATGTTTTTTTGGTTTTTGATGAAGTTTGGTGCGAAACTCAGAAATTGCACTAGTTACAGAAATGTGTTGCGCTTTTTCCTCATAGCTTCAAATGAAAAGGGTCCTATATTTTTAGAAATCTGGTGGCCTCCTCTTGAAACCAATTTCATTAGATTTCTCAGATAGGGTTCATATTTTGAGAAAAATGAGAAAAATGGGTCAAAAATCAACATTCTGCCGCTCTTTTGGACAGGGGATGTGCTTTTAGAAACACCTTGGGAAAAGCAGTTTTTGAAGGCCTTCCCATGGATCATTTTAAAAAATTCAAGATGTTATGGAAACTAGGTAGGAAAGGATAGTTGACCATTCTCTCATAATTGAAATTGGACTTTATAAAGTGACCTAAAAGTGGCCTCAAAGTTGGCAATTTGCTTATGCAATTTTCTGAGTTTTTAATTAAAAATTTCCATTGTGTAATTTCTCAGATTTCTAGTTTGACTTGGTCAAAGGTAACTTAATGATGTAACTTCAGTAATGAGAAGTATTGATGATGTAATCATGAATAAATTAGCATTATAGGTTGTTTTTATGGTTAATTAGGCCTCATAAATGAAGGAAATCTCAATCAAAGTCTAAGATAAGAGTTTGTCTTTTACCTTCTCACTCTCACTTGTTGGTTGAGAGATTATTGGAAATTGTTCCACCATTAGGGATTCGACCCCTGAATTTTGGGAATTTTTTTTGTGAGTCTATATGTATTATTTCTCATTCATAGAGAAGGGTTGGAATTAAGAGGAGAGGACTTGTATCTTATTCTTTCACATTGTTAATCAAAGGAGTAGTTACATCTATTTTTCAGGAATACATGTGCAATGAGTTTGTGATGTTGTTTTCTTTCTATATCAGTTTCTTATGAATGAATCCATCTCCCTTAACATATTTTGCTTTCCCCATTGATTTTCCTTATAGTTATAGAGGTATAATTATTTATATTCAAAGCTCTGTTTATGTGGAAAATCATGTCTGTGTATTTCTTATTCTAGATTAATGAATTCATGGTAACATGCTCATTATGACCTTCTAAGATTTTCAGACCCTACACTACATTGACCAAAATCTTAAATCCATCATAAGACACTTCTATCTTTCTCCTCTTTATGCCTGCTACTACAAACCTCTGAGACCTTAACCTAATTGTTTTTTCTCATCCCTGGTCCAACAACCCAAAAACCCTAAATTTTCAAAAACTCAACTAAGACTATTATATCTAGTCTAAAATCCATTTCTCTTCTAGTGATTGACTCTGAAATCCTTAGAGATATCCCTCTTTTGTTTAGCAAGGTTAGTTGTTTAACTGCAAGTGGTTTGAAGTTACCTCTTTCGATCTCCTCCTCAGCCCGGGACATTGTAGAGGATAACACAATGATTCAAAAACAAGATGAGAGCCTTGAGGATCTAATAGAGAATTTCATGTATAATGTTAAGAGGGAAAAATTACATCGTTTAGGAAATGAAAAACTAAAACCCCTCTTAATTAGAACAATTAGGGATGAGTGGATTATTTTCCTTGATCTCATGAGTAGAGGTGATGTATACCAATCATCATTTGAATAAATTTGTGAAACATGCAAGCACATAGCAAGAGGAAGGGCAAGAGTAAGCAAATCAACATCAAGATTTGTAAGTCAAGCTAAACTTGCAAATTTTTTTGACAACTTTAAAATAGAAATTCTTAGCAATCTAAGTGAAAAAATAGAAATGTTAAGAATGCAAGATGAGGAAAAACAATATGCTGATATTTGTTTTGTCCATGTAGAATTACATGCTATTAAATATTCCCCATCATTACCAAGGTTGAAGGAAGTTTACCAAGAGGGAAATGGAGCAAGTCAATCACCAAAGAAGCTATGTTATTTATCTCCAAGAAGACTATGGAAGCCTAGTCAACTTGGTATGATGCAATAGCCTAATACACAATTTCAAGGTTATGCACATCCAACTGAAAGTAATTGGAAAACAACCTTTCCTTGGAAACCTTGGCCATCTCAACCCCAAAACCAATCTTGGAAATAAACTTATGGGTGTTATATTTTTCCATGACTAGCCCTAGGCATAGAAGTAGGGGGGTGGTAGTCCCCATCAACTGGGTTGTGGGTAGTGCGTCGAGATTTTTTTTTTTTTTGGACCCTATAGTAGGTGGTCAGACCTACCTATAGTTTTGTACATGGATTTTGCACATGGTTTTGGGGATGATGGTTTTCTGCCCATGGTATTTTGTAGATCCGGTCAAGGTAACTACGGTTATGCTCTAATCCATGGTTAATGGATTGGGGTTTATGGATGCTTCGACATGTATATATACATGTATTGTAACATTGAAAGGAATATAATGAAAAATAAAATTGTTGGTCTCGACTCTGGGATCCAGGGGAAAATATAGTGTATATACGTTTTATGTTTTATGCTCTTGCCATTGTTTATTTTATGTTTGTAAGAATTCATTTGTAGGTAATTTCTGTATAGGATTAAAACCTGCATGGAGAAATCCACAATATCCTCAATGTTTTTTGCAATATCCTCCATACCTAACTCCATGTTATCCCTACCATCCACCTCCACCACAACCATAACCTCAACTACATCCATCTCAAAGATCCACTCCCACTCAACTACCTATACCACCATTTCTAAACCCATACAAGGAAGTAGCACAACGCACTTACAATCCTGAGGTACAACTCTTCCTAACATCTCCTCTTGATCTCAATGGTATTAATCTTAGTTCAGGAAGAGTATTGTAAAAAAGAGATTTTATTGATGTCAGTGAAGGACAACATTTAGAAAAAGGAGAGTTAAATGAGAAGACCAAAGAATAATGTTTTTCACTTGATGAAGAGTAGAACATTAGAATCAAAGATTGAGAAAGTTCCCTCATGTTTACCATCAGCTCCTCCATGTGTTCAAGAGAATAATTTGAAAAACAAGGAAGATTTGAATGTCATACTAGAATAAGTCATGAAGAGTAATCCAGATGAGAAAGAAAACCAAGGGCATCAAAGCTATATTGAGGTCTGGTTCCAAAAAATCAACAATATGGAGCATCACTCTCTTCTTCAACAATACTTGATATCATAAAAGTCAAAGCATTTGGTCTCTAAAATTCAAGTACATGTCAAAACATATATTTTGAGACTACACATGAGTTTATATGTCATCTTGATGTGCACATGGCTCCATTAGAAGTATTCCTATACTTGAAAGAGATTTGTTTTTTTCAAGTAGAGTACGATAGAAAAATAATTAAAAAAATGAAAAAAAAGAGAAAAAAAGAAAAAAAATCTCAGGTAAAAGCCTCCTTTGAGGCCTCTGAGATTGGCTCATTGTTTGAAAACCTACATGAGGTGGTAAATGGTTTGGGAAAAGAGAAAAAAAAGAGAAAAATAAAATATCTTAGGTGAAAACCTGCTTTTAGGTGTCTAGGCAGACCTACTAGTTAAAAACCTCATTGAGGCAGCTAGCCGGCCTAAAAGAAAAAAAATAAAAATCCTTGCTCCATGTATCTCTCTATGATGAATGCAGGTTCTCTCCAACCTTTGCAAGCAACAAAAACAAGTTGGCACCAAAAGAAAAAAAGGTGGTCAAAAATCTAGTCAATGGAAGTTAGACTTGGACTTTCTCATCCTTTTCTCAAATGCTCTAAAAGGACCAAGGCCATGCCAATCCATCACCCTCATCCATTTCGAACGTCCACCCATCATTTCCAAACCTTTCTCATGAATTTTCCTCGTCATCCTAAAATGTTACAAGAGGGCTTTGTTTTGCTACAACAGGCCAAAATACACAGAGAAAAAAATTATTTTTACCATATCTTGAAAACTATGCATCCATTCACCGATCTATTTCATGCGGAGATGCATATGGATGATGGTAATATGCTCAAGAAATTTCCTTAAATTCCAGTGCACACTTTTGAGAAATCAACCTCCATCACCTACAACCATTTTTATTTTTTTCTTGAGATTTTTGCATCCATCAGCCAAGATTTTTTATGGCTAGGTGCATAAGGATGACGGAAACATGCTCCAACACTTTCATGTAAATCTAGTTTAACATTTGGGAGATATGGTTAAAACAATTCTACTACAGGAGGTTGTCCTGAAATGCTACAGGAGATAAATCCGATTGGAGGAAAGAGTCAAAAGGTCATGTCTTCTTTATGGAAGTTAGAGAGAGGTGCCCCAAAACCACTTTCATCAATCATCCACTTAATCTAGGAAAGATTCATCTTCAAATTCCACTTTGTGTTTCATGAAAAAAATCATAATTTTTTTTTCATCAACGTTTCCACCACCTACACCACCTCTTGATGATTTGAACTATATCCTTATACTTCCTATGAATTTCCATTAATCTCACATGTATTAATGAGGTCTCGAAGAGGAATTAAATCACTACTATAGGAAGAGGATTCCTCTTGTAGAAAGATTTATATTTACAATAGAACTCAACATCAATTCTTTTTTTCACTCACACAACAGAAGATCTAGCCACCTTGAGCATCATGATGCCACTTCTGAAGTTGAGAAGGGGCACACCCTCCTTATAAATTACTCCATTTATACCACCAAAAATAGATTAGAAACTGGAAAGAAAATTGCACACAACAACCTTATCTCTTAAAGAATCATCAAATTATGATGACCTATGCAGAAGAAAGAAAAGGAAATTAGCACCTCTAGAGAAGCATGGATATATCATCAACTCAATATCAAAATGCATTCCTCTCTAGCAACCATCAAGTAGGTATAGGTATGAAATATTCTTCACTTCTTCTCTTGAGTGTCTTATGATTAGAAATTTGTTGTCAATGCATAATAGATGAGGTTTTATAAGCTAAGGATGCGTCAATAGTCTTAGTCACCCTCAACCAGTTAAGTGCAACTAAATCCATCACTCATGCAACGTGGAAAAGAAAATTTATGAAGGGTAATGATTGCAATGAGTGGGGAAAATGATTCAAAAAATAAAACTCGCGTATGTGCCATGTCACCAAAGCACTCCGAGCCCTTACCACAAAGGCAATATTATGCACTAGGCTTGACTTCATTCACACCATCTCTCATTTCTAAAAAATAGTTGGAGGAAGGATGACCTAGTGTTATTATACTGACTAGGGTTCCACCGAGGTGTTCCAAACTGTGTTTGCAGGTACTATAGGAGGAAGCTATAGGAAGGTATGAACTGTTACAGGAGGGATCAGAATAAGCTACAAGAGGAATTGAAGGGTGAAAGAGGGCCATAATGACTTGAAATTCTCTTCAAACCTGCATCCATATACAAATATATTTTGAAAAGGAGTAAGTGGCTTCCTCCCTCCTTTATTTACATACAATTGCATGAGAAATTATGCCTGAAGTTGGTAGCCTGTGATAGATAATTGAGAAATAGGTCTTGTTGGAAATTATTGTATGTAAAGGAAAGATAGGAGTAGAGAAAAAATATTTTATTTGATATAAATTCTAGAGTCCTTCTCCCTCACTAATAAAAAGGAAGTTAGTATTGTTTCTACCACTAAGACTGCTCTAAGGCAAGAATTAAAAGTACACCCAAGTAACCCCAAGAAGGAGCAGTAGGAGAAATGGGGGGAGGTTTCAGTCAAAGGGGAGGAAACCTTTGACACCTATGATAAGTCTAACCACCAGAGCAGACACAACTAAGAATCTTAAGGCACAAACTCCCCTGCTATAGGAGAAAACAAAGCTGCTACAAGAGAAACAAGGTTGCTACAGGAGACAATCTACCTACTATAGGATTGTCCCAAGAGGCAAAAAGGGGCCCTTTCTTTTGCATTATTGGCCACAAAACCCTAGAATTTTGAAGGAGTCTACAAGTAAGGGGCGAGTACTTGATCTCTAACCTCTTACAAACAAAATATTATGTGAATTTTTGCAAAATTCCTCCACTAAACACCTTGTAGAAGAACCCTGAGAACAAAACAATTTTTGAAGTGTGGAGTTTTCTTGTGAGGATGAGAATTATGATGGGAGAATAAAATTATTTTGAAATTGGAATACCATTTTTGACCTCAGTCATAGAAACAAAAGCACTCCTCCTCTTGCCATAAGTTGAAATCCTAAGTGCTCTAAAATTGATAATTCGTAGCAGGGTTCCCTTGCACAAACCTGAAGAACACATGGAGAAATTTTGTTGACATGGATAGAGAATCTTTTCTGGACTTGAAGAGGTGGTAAGGGATGGATTTACAGAAGAATAAGAGGGTGGCAAAGAAAAAGAACAGGTTGGAATAGAATAAAAAGTGGCAAAAAAAAATTTGAACAAGTGATAAGAGGAGAGTAAGAAGCAAACTGAAGAGATAACCTCCCTCTAATCCAAAACAAAGGATCCCCAAGACTATTGAGAGAAGCCAAACACTAGGGGAGCCATGAACAAACAACTAAAAGAAGAATTAACCCTACTATGGGAAGGAAAAAATCTATTACAGGAATGCAAAAAGTTTCTACAGGAAAGCATAAAGTTGTTATAGGAAAGTGTTGGATAGTTACAGGATAGATCAAGGAGGCCACCAGGGTTAGGAATGAGGCACAATTAAGTCGCTAAGTTTCTCAGAGGGTGAGAAACACTTTTAGCAAGGGGGTATGGTGGGCCTCCAAATTATACATAAATTAAGTCCCATATGACCATCCTTGAGCACATTAAACCTCTCTTTCTGCATTAGATGACATATTTTTAACTTTAATATGTTCATTAGGAAGGTTTATAGATAATTTCATATTTGTGCCTAATATTATTTATTTTTGTAGAATATTGTAAGAATATTGGGTGGATTATGAAGATTTTGAGGAGGAGATAATTTAAGGTCTTACTCCCTACTACAGGAGGACCAAGATTGGATTATAAATTAGCAAAATATCATGGAATTATTGATAAATTATGGAGCTCCAGTGATTGAGAAAATCTAGGAATGTGTTCCATGTCATTTAACGTAGATTCATAGTGCTGGGAACCAGATCCACTATTTGAGGAATTTGGAGGGGAAAAATTCCTCCTTTCATGGAGAATGATTCCTCATCATTTTTTATAAGTACCAATTCTAATTTTCTTATTGTGAATAAACCTTGTTTATTGGCAACACCATTTTCATTTCTAGCAGGGATCAACTTGGATTGATTCAAATATTGATACTTTGTGCCATTTTTAGCTCCTAAATCTTGGTATCCTTCATAGGAATATGAGTTTTGTTGGGCTTGGCCATCCTAGGAGCCTCATATCAATTTTATAAAATTTGATTTTCTTCTTTTCACTTCTTATTCATATGCATCTCTTATTCTTGTTTTTCCTATTTATGCATTTAGTATTGATGCTTCTTTTGCTATAGGATTGGGTTAAATGATTGAATAAAGTTATTTTGCATATTATTTACAGATTCAAAAGAATGATGCATCCTTATAATGACTTTGAAAATTCATATTCATCATTGAGCTACTTGGATTAGTTTACTAGTTCACAGAACTAGAATTTCTGGGCGTCCCTTGTAGCAAAATAGTAGTAATTTTCTTCTATTCTTTAGAACGTGCTAATGAGCTTGATTTGAGTTAATTATATTTGTATTAGTTCATAAAAACATTCACATAAATAAAAAAAAAATTACCCTATTTCATTTTAACTTGATTAGGTTAGGAATTTGATAGGTTAACTAGCTCACTAGTTCTTGAATGTTGAGATTTTGGACTAGTAATTTCTGTATTTTTTAGCACTTTTGGAAGGGGTATTTTGGAGTAATTCCACTTGTAATGGAGTCATAATAAATCATAATTAATAAAAAAAAATCCTATCCCACTTTTAAACTTGACCAGATTTTCTCCAAAAGCTTGTTTTTGTATCTTAGGCTTGAATCATGTCCCCTAGGCTCTTAATACATGATTGAGGTAGAATAAACACCAATTATGACATGCATTTTTACAAAGTTGATTAGGCCTATTTATTTGAATTAATTTTCTTAGGATTTCAATTACAAATTGTTTTTTGTGCCTAGGATTAATTTCTTTTCAAAGTAACATTTCCATTTCTACAATTAGTTTTGGCTTTGATTTCATGAAATTGACTCCATCACATCAGATCAACGAAATAAGGGCACAATTTATGCAGAACATATAGTGTCGATGCCTCTTAAGTTTGTACAAACCTCAGGTTGGTAATTTAAGTTGGTAGCCTTGGGAGTTGCAACATTCTTGTTGCAATACTGGGGCTCATCACGAGGCATGAAGAAGAGCATCACCTATGTAAAATTTTTGGAATATCATGGCTATAATGTGATATTTAGTAAAGGGAAATCCTTTGTGAGACAAATAAATATTGGGCAAGTGAAGTAGATCAAGGTTCGTGTGAATAACCTATTAGTCCCTTACAATTTCCTAGGTTGAGGAGGAGATCGAGAAGGGTAACCTCAAACCATTTCAACTCAGTATCCAACCCTACTGAGAAAGAGAGGGATCTATCTAAGTTTTTTATTAGTGAAATGAATTTAAAGCAATAAGTTTTATGCTAGATATGTATGATTGTTTATGTGTTGGTGAATTTTAGATTTTAGGGTTTGTTGGACTAGGGTTTGGAGCCAGTGATTAGGTCTAGGCTTTAGGAGTACAAAAGAAAATATAGAAAGGAGCTAGGTAATAGAAGGCCTTGGTGTACTTGGACTATTTTCAATGACGTAGTATAGAATAGAAATTTTAGAAGAGACTAATGAGCATAAGAAAATATGAGTTCATTAGCTCTTAGAAGACATAAACACAACTATGAAAACCATATTAATAGAGCTTGAAATCAAGAATCATGTCTATTTAACTACAAGGTATCCATATAAATAACATAAAACATGTGGATAAATATTATTTAACCATTAGAAAATAGATAGAAAGAAGAAAAAACACCATGAACTTAGTGGACTATAGTTCCTTAAAAATAGCTGCAACTGTCTCTGTAGTAGCTGGGAAGATCATTACATGCAAGCCTCCTCCAAAAAAGTCCAACCCTTCTCTCTAAAAGAGAAATGATACATATAGACTCACTTAGACCACTTTATCACTTTTAGGAGTCAAATTCCTTGGTGGTGGAATTGACTCCAAGTTTCACTCAATCAACAGGTAAGAGTGAGAAGGTGAAATTCAAACACTTCTTGGAGAGTTTGTTTATGAGTTTTCTTCCTTAACGAAGCCTATTAAACATAAAAAAAAAACCTATCATGTACATTTATTCATGCCTACATCATCTAGCCTATAAAAAAGTGCCATTACATTAAGAGTTTTTACTTTGACCAAGTCAAACTGAAAGCTAGAAAATTTACATAGTGAAATTTACAATTAAAAACACAGGAAATTGCAGAAGCGCAACACCGAATTTGACCCACCTTCAGGTGCCTTCCTGAGGTCCAAATGAATATCTGAGAGAATGGTAAACTAAATTTTCAAGTCTAGTTTCCTGAACACCTTGAAATTGTGAAAATGACCCAAGGAAAAGCCTTAAAAAATCCGTTCTCCCAAGGTCTCTCCAGGAGCGTAGTGCCTCTCAAAAAAGGATCTAGAAAGCTGATTTTTGGCCATGTTTTTCCATTTTTCTCAGAATCTAAGCCTCCTCTGGAAAATATGAAGAAACGGATTTTTAGATGATGCTATAGAATTTCCAAAAATGAAAAATTTTCTTGAAATGGGTGCTTGAGGAAAAAGCGCAACGCCAAGGTGCTGCACTCTTGCAACTGCTAATTTTCTGAATTAGGCCTCAAAATTTGCAAGAAACCAAAACTGATAAGAATTTCCTCAAAATTGGCCAAGAGTTGTACAATGATGCATTTTAAGCCCTCGTATATGCTTCAGCAATAATATTTAATTTTCCTTCATCATTTTGGTCCTTTTGGGCTTCTTTGAGCTTGTTTTCAAGCTGCTTGACCTTGACATTGCAAATCATGTTCTGAGCCTGGTAATGGTGTGCCATGTGCCTTAGCAACTGATTGTCTCTATTGGCTTTCTCTATAAGCTTCTCCAAATGTTCATTGAACCTCTTCAGCCAATACTCTTTGTCTTGTCTCACCTCTAAAGAAATTATGTCCTCTAGGTCTAGCTCTTCATTTAGTAAAATGTGTTCTCTTCTTGTTGTAATGCTTCCTTAAGCCCTTTATTTCTTGGCCTTTTTCTCTTACCTTTTCCTCATGTTCCTTTAGGCTCATTTATCTCCATGACTAATTATCCCTTTTTGGCTCACTGCAATAGTTTGGTTTTCTCTTTCTCCATGATTAGTTGTTTTGCCTTCGGTTGACTATTTTCTTGTTCTAGGAATGAGATGATGAACCTTGCTCTTGCCATGTTGACTGTGATTTCCTTGATCTGATAATATTTTTCTCTGATCATTTGCTACATTATTGAAGTCTCATTCTCTGCCTCCAATTCAACCAACTCAAAATAATGCTCAACCATGTCCTTATCCTGCACTAATGGTCCCCGTTTTGTTGATATAGAAGGCTTGGCCCCTTTCTCACCATGAGAAGCAAACACAAGCCTCTTTCCTCTTTTGTACTTCCTAGTCACCTCAAGTTTAGGTGCTTTAGGAGCCTCCTCTGATTTTTTTGATAATCCTACTTCCATAGGTTGTGCTAATGTGTCTTGGTGATGAATTGGTGAAGTAATCTCATTTGATTTTTGAAACCCTAGATGATAGGAAAGGGGAACAAATAGTGAGGGATGAGTGAAAAATGAAATGATGGGTAGGTGGAGTGGAAAAAATGGCAAGGGAAGTTATAGGAGGTGGATATGGACAGCGAGAAACTTATGAAAATGAAATGAGGTGGGAAGAAGGAAATGAGTATTTGTAAAAAATGAAAAACAGAGTTTTTAGGAAAACTGTCCAAATTCTTTAGGAATGAGCTAGGGTTTCACTTTTAGTGAAGTAACTTAATGTTTTGAGGTCGATTCAGTGGCTCATATAGCATATCAAACATGTATAGAGGTGTAGGAGGAGATTTTACATGTTTAACATATGAAAACTAGACTAGCCATCATCAACCCTATCATCATTTCATGGAAAATTCACTAAAAACCCTAAATGAAGAAATCTTTGGCTTGAATTCATCTTGAAAAATAAAAATGTGAGTAAGATGGTGTACTTACTTGTGGATGAGCTTAGGATTGCAAGAAAATAGGTGAGCAAGGTTAGAAACTCAATTTGGGTGAGTTTAGGGAAAATTTGAGGTACTCTGGCCTAAGCAGAGGGTAGTCTTCCTGAGCATAGCGTAGTGTTCTTGAGTGCAGTGCTAGACTCCCAAGCGCAGTGCAATGTCTCTGAGCACAACGCTATCTTCCAAACAACTTTTAGAGGCCTTAAACTATTCCAAAATGAGAACTTGATAGCTCTTTGGAAAGTGATTGAAATCTACTATATGATGGACTCCTCAAGAATGTAATTTGGACACTGCATCAGGGAGAAAAATCAATTTTCCCAAGGTCACTAGCTAGGTTGTCTCTGACAAAAGCGTAGCACCAACTTGCATAGCACTTTTGGATGCCTTCCGCTAATCCAAATCACGATCTGAAGTTACCATTGGAAATCTTAGGATGTTTTTTACACAAAAGAGTCCTTAATAACTACCAACACCTACTCCAAACCGCAGAAAAATGGTCTTGACATCAAGCTATTGAGGGATGCAACAACTCTCCCATAACAACTGTAGTTTTGGTATTTCTTTCAAATCATAATACCTATGCATAAACTGAGGGAGGTTTTTGTTCTTTTCCCTATCATTGACAAAATTTTCTTTCACTTTTGTAAAATTCTTCTCCATTTTGTCATAAACATATTTTTAAGAAAAAATGTCCCTATGAGGAATGATGAGATGAGGTAGTGTACTACAACATTGTCTTATTGAAACTAAACATTACCTTTACCTTTATTTTTCTTTCCCTAAGCTGCTAACTCCCTTTACCCACTGAATTATATGATGGACATGTTTTTTTTTGAAATATGGTATCATGATGACACATGGAGTGAAACCCTAGAGCATGACCTAAAAGGAGGAATTTAACCATTTCATGACCCAAGACACTTAAATGAAGATATGATACCTCAAAAAAGACAATGACCATGATGAGTGATAAAGACTATGAGTAAGTGAAGGGAGCAGTAATGACCTAGACACAACAACCAGTGGCCAAATTTTTATTTGAACATTCACTAAAATGACAAAAATTTGACTTGACACCCTAACAACACGTTGTAAGAGCATATTTGATCACTAGTGTCAGGCTGAATTGGTTGGCAATAACATTGGTTGCAGCTGGGGATGACATCTTCTTGGAGGTGTTAAGAACACCATAGACCTAGTAGCCTTGTTAATTGGGCATGGAGTCAAAATGTAAAAGAACAAACTCAAACTGAGAACTGACTTGACTATAAAAAACATACTGACTAAACTTACTTATGGCAGCAAACCATCGAGATTTGAGTGCTTCAAATCATGATGATAACCATCGACCTGCTGAAGATGTAGATACAATCATGTGTAATGATCTCTCTAGTGTAACCAATTTAGTAGATGGCTACCTACTTGAATTTTGCTCGTACTTTCCTCGAGCAAGAGGAAAAAACAAAAGCTAGGCAACTCGAAGTGTCCATTAAAGATGTAATCATGATTCATAAATACAAGAAAATTCATCTTTCCAGATGGTTGCAACAAATTAGTGTAAGGATCCTTAAAAATCTGAAATATTACCTTGTCTTGAAATCTAGCAAAAATATAAGTACTCCTTTCATTTTGATCTAAAAGAATAATTAATTGTTGATCCATAGGAAGGCATAGGGAAATATGACTTTCTGTCACCTGAGTGTTGGTTGTAAATTTATCACGCATGAGAAAATCTGATTCTATCTCTAGCATACTGTCTATCTCAGACTCATACTCTTCCATTTCATAGTCTAAATCATCCTTGAAAAAAATGCATTCTTCAAGATTATTAAACAAATCAGCTCTGTCCTTTTCATGAAAGAAAACAGTCTTTGTTAGTTGATCTCCTTGCAGGAAATCTACATCACAAATTGGCTTACTCGCAATAACTTCATGTATAGTTTCATCAGTCTCATGACTATCATCATTTAAGCCCATATTTTCATTTTCAATAATGAAGGAAATTTCACTCACACAATCTTGACTTTGCGAGCCCTACAAACCTTCCTTAACATGGGTTGTAACATGGTTTTTCAAGAGCTGATCTATTTCATCTTCAGACAGAGGAGAAAACCGAGTTTTATAGAGATCAACATTGGCTTGGTGATTTTCATTTTCAATATTAGGAATTGGCCTTTCTCTATTTTGACCCCAATCTGTTTAATCCAAGGAGAAAGCTGCTGATTCTTTGGTTGGCCAATTCAATGTCTTTGGTTTGTCAATCATAAATTGTCAACTAGGGTGTGTAGACTGATGAAGTATAGGTGCACAATATGTTCTTAGAATTTATTCATTAGGTTGTTATGTATTTGTTAAGATCTACACTTAAGATGGATATGGAGATGGTGTTTTTCAATTATATTAGTGTCATAATTGTTAAGGATGTTGGTTAAGTTTCCTAGGAGTTAATCTCTATCTAATTAGTTTGCAGATGATATGAGAGTGGTCCTACTTGTATTATATTGTTTTGGTATTTTTGATCCTGAATCTTTATGTTGCAGCTTCTAATTCACTAAGTGCAAAAATAAACTTATTCTATCAACTATGAAGAAATACTATCTGAACTCAATTGTTTAGGAGAGAACTCTCACTCTTTTACTTATTCAATTTTCACTCAAACAAAATAACCGAAGAAGCATATATATTATGAATTAAACACAGTTCAGTTATGCTAAATAATAAGAAAATGAAATGACCATGTTGTACCAGGTATATAGAAAATTAAATAACATAATAAACTAGGTATAAAGCAAATGAAAGTTCTTATACAAATAACAACTCATTGGTGAAATCATTATGCTGCATTTTCACACAAAATAGAGAAATTTAGGAATGAAAGGGAATCGTATTGCAATTGATTAAAACCTGTCACTTTTTGTGGGGACACTCCACATAGTAGTTCATAGCTTCCAATCAACACAACTCTTGCACACAAAAACTAATTCTATTCACATGGAATTCGCAAACTGTTCAAAATTATATCATTCGGCGCACACCTAAATCATAATGCAACCATAAGTTTTATAGTAGGTCTCTTGGCATAATTGCATGAACAATTCAAGCCCAATATCTCTATCCTATCTAAACTTATATCACTAAACCTTCATTTTTCTATTCTGAAAGCAAAATGATAAGGTTTCAATCTATCTCGGGTTCTTGTTCTGCATTAAACTAGTAGTTGACTCGGATTTTGACCCTGGTCTCCTTTGCTTATCTTAGAAAATAGTTTTGAGGGGATAGGAAGGGATCCATGAGGGAGCCATCCTCTATCCATCTACACCCTTCACTGACCTAGAACTCCGGAACCTTGTAAACAATGGAGACAACTACAAAAACCTAGATTAGCTGCGGAAACAAACTGATTCGATACCAATTGCAAAGTTTAACAAAAAAGTAGGGTATAAAGTTAAATATGAACAAGAAGACATATTATTTCACACCTTCATCAAAACCTAGTGGATATGGTTTTATTTAGGTGGTAAATATATAGGAAAAGAGAGGATCATTAGGCAAAAAGGATGTCATGGTACGATAATCTTCGGACTCTACATTTCCCTGGACTGGAGATGTTGTTTGTCCTCATACACTTCTTCCTTGTCATTTGCTTGTGCCTCTTGCTTATCACCTCCATGTTTCATTGCTTTATTATTTCTGGTAGTGATCGACATTCCAGGCTTTCTCATGAGAATTTTGTACTTTAAACTGATAATCTCTCTCTACATAATTCTATTTTCTTTCTTCAGCTTTTTGTTTTTCTTATACCACAAGCTTAGATGAAGGATCAGATTGTCACACTTTGCAATCTTGATCTCACTCTGTGTCTTCAATGCTTGATTCTCATTTTTTAGATATTGGTTCAATGTTTCTCGTTCAAACATCTCCTGCTTTAAGATGTTTGAGGCTGATTGTTCATTTACCTAGTTGCTCCCTTCTCTATGGCTCTGAATTTTTTGCTTTGTTGTTGTCTCTTTCCTTTCTAGTGACTCTATATAGTCATATATTTCTTGTTGAATGGGGTCGATACCCATACTATGCATTAGGCTTCTTAGAGGTGAGCTATAAGGCTGTGGTGATGATCTTGGCGACCCTTTTGAAGAATTTCCATGGCTTTCAATTGGCTCATCCTCTATTGGCTTGTTCTATGTTTTCTCATCCTCTGTCGGAGTATCTTTTTTGGCTCATTTTCAGTCAACTCCTTTTCATTTGGCTCATTTTCCTCAAGATTAATGTATTATGTAGTTTTTGTAGTTGTTTGTGGGATCGTGCTAAACCTTGTGCTTCTCCTCAATCTTGGGGTTTGTATTTTTTGTACTTTCCTCCTTTTATTCTCTGATTTTTCTTTCAGAGGAGGGGTCTTCGTTTGTGAGAATTATTCTTTCCTTGGGCTGACTTTCTTTCTTCTAGGGTTTCCCCTCTTCATTCTTTGCAAATTCTTTTTTATAGGCAACTCTTCTTCTAATAGTTTTATCTGAGTTTGAGGTGCCTGTTCCTTTATCATTTCCATGGTTCTCTTCCTCCCTTTGAGGGCCCTGCTGCTACTTACTTTTTTTGGGGATTCTTCTTCAAAGTGGTTCCTTACTAGGAAACTCTCCTAGTTATCCCTTGTACCTTGGAGATGAAATTCGACCAATATTTTTATTAGGCCATGACAATACACGCTATTTTCTATACATTGAATTTTCTTTTGAACGTTTGTAGACATTTTCTTGAGGCTATTTAAGATTAAATAAGGGAGGTTCATATGATGATCCTCAAGGAAGTGCATCATCATCCTAACATGATAAAAATACATTTGCCGAAACCTACCCTCACAAGCGATAAAATTTTGAAGCACAAGTAATAAGTTTCTCCATTTTTTTTAAGAGCAGTGCTGGGAATACCTTTCTTGTAGACCGTAATGTCCATGTTTGGGTTCTTGAGGAAGACCTTGCATTCCTCGCTATCAATCCCCCTATTTTTAAACCATTTCTCTCCATTTCTTGGCAGCTCGGTAGCCTCAATTATCATAGAATTTGTTATCGTGAGCTTAATGTCCCCAATTTCGGCTTCAATTCCTTCAAATGAGTGTGCAAATGTCTTTGTTACTTCCTTGTGGAAGCTGCTAAATTTTTTAATGAACCGCATCCATTGTCTCATTTGCAGCAGCTCCCTAGTTTGCGGGTACCCCTCCAAGAATTTCTTCCCTACTGGCTCAGTTTGAACACTTATCCCCATTTCGAAGGATGCTTTGCCTCAAAGATTGGCTACCTTGATAGGAAAATGGAGCTCGTAGGGTTTTCTAGCTGGCAGAAAGATGGAGTGGCTACGAAAGTTCAAAGGAGTGCAAGAATAGGGAAGAACAAATAGATTATCATAAGGATTATAGGGATGAATTTGACCGTTAGGCACATTTAAAATTATGATTTGGTAATTACTTCGGCAGATTTGGAATAAGGTCATGACATGAATTTTTAAGTGGTGGAATATGATATCTTTTTAGGCGGCCATTATCCTTGGGTTACAAAGATTGCATTTTAGTACTATATCTCTTAGTCATATATTGTATATAACCTTCCCTATCTTTAAATTAAAGCAACACGTACCTTTGATCTTATTTTTCTAACCTTATTTTTTGTCCTTTGATCTCCTCTAGGTACCTTGCTATCAACTGTCCATTAATCCAAATCACCAAACATTTTTGTAGACTTCAAAAAAATTACTAGGCTGCAGAAACTTGTTTTAGCTTCGGAAACTTGTCCATGCTACGGAAATTTGTCCAAGCTACGGAAATTTGTTGATTCTGTAGCTAAGAGAAAGAAGGCTTTAGTAGATGAACTTAATTATTTTTTTTGAAAAAGAAAATTTGAAGTGCCAACAAATTGTTTTTCACTTTAAATTTTTTGTATAAACATGCCAACAACATGTTGATTTTCATGTTTATACAAATTTTT
>APFE031628433.1:0-64500 GCA_000404065.3 Pinus taeda | reverse complement strand
AAACTGAGTAGAAATTTCTAAGGTGGAAAAGAAGAAGAATTCATCTTGACCATCTTCAGTTCTGAATTAGCTTGAAACATTTTAACAAATTGCTCTTACTTTAATGGTTTCTGGTAAAGCTTGAGTCGATGTCCATTTACTAATAGAGGAGTTTTCTCTTCCTCAATAGTCTTGATTCTAACTGCACCATGGTCAAAGACATTCTGAATTTCATAAGGTCCAAGGTAATGGGTTTGAAATTTCCCTTGAAAGGTTCTAAATTTTGAATCAAAGAGAAATGCCTAATCTCTTGGATGAAACTTCATTTCTTTAATGTACTTATAATGCCATCTTGACCTTTGTTGTTGCACTAAGTTGGTTCTCTAGAAGGCATCTTTTTTGATTTCATCGAGCTCATTTAATTGTGTCATCCTTTTCTTATGGGCTTCTAACAAGTCAAGATCTAACTGGATTTCTGTCTTATAGGTTTGGATCTGGAACTCTATCGGAAGTAAGACTCGCTTCCCATAAGAAAGTTCATAGGGAGTATGCCCTATAGTATTCCTCCATGTAGTTTTGCAGGCCCATAAGGCTTCTGGGAGCTTTTCCACCCAGTCTTTCCTGTAGATGTACAATCTTTGTAAGGACAGCCTCAATCACCTTATTTGTTGACTCAACTTGTCCATTGGCTTGTTGATGGTATGGAGTTGACTTCCGATATTTTATCTTGTATTGGTCCACAAGATTTTGCACTAGTCTAGATGTGAACTTTGTCCCTTGATCTATTACAATTTCTCTTGGGACACTAAAACAAGTAAAAATATCCTCAAAAAGAAATGAAACTACAGTATTTTTAGCAGCAAAAGGAACTGCTTTAGCTTCTACCCATTTAGTGACATAATCAGTACATACCATAATATACTTCTTTTTCTTTGAAGGTGGGATGATTGGTCCAACAAAATCTAGTGCCCTTTCTTCAAATGGTTCGATAAGTACCTATGGTTGCAGTGGCATTTCATTTGAAAGAGTATGCTTTCCCATTCTCTGATAACTGTCACATGTTTTAACATATTCCTTGGTGTCCATGAAAATGGAAGGCCAATAATATCCTAAAAGCAAGATTTTGTAAGCAGTTCTCTTGTCGGAAAAATGTCCTCCACATGGCTCATCGTGACAAGATTTTAGTATGTCTAGTATTTCATCCTCTTGAACACATCTTCTGATGATGAGATCTGGTCTTATCTTATATAATTCTTCATTTATCCATGAATAGGATGTGCTATTGTGGACTATTCTCCTCTTTTCTATAGGGGATAAATGAAATGGCATTTTTCCTATGGCCAAATAGTTAGCAATATCTGCATACCAATGTGTTTTAGTAGATACTGCAATATCATTGGGAAATTTATCTTCTACAGGTTGATCATTGTTTTCATTTTGTATTCTAGATAGAAAATCGACAATTGTGTTCTGTTTTCTTGGTCTATCTAGAATGGTTATGTTGAATTCTTGTAAAAGTAGGAGCCATCTAGTTATTCTTCCGTTGGTGACTGGTTTATTCATTAAGTATCTAATGATAGAATGGTCGGTGTGAACAAAGGTTTCATATCTAGTTATATAATGTTTGAATTTGTTAATGGCATGAACTCCAACTAAAAACTCCTTTTCGATTACAGTATAATTTAACTCTACAGGAGTCAAATTTTTACTGGTATAATAGATTGCATAAGGAGTAAGATCGTTTTGTCCTAACAAAACTCCTAAGGCTGAATCTAAAGCATCTGTTGAGATATGGAAAGGAAATTACCATTTTGGTCCTTTTAAGATGGGTTCTTCAAAAATTCTCTTTTTCAAAGTTTCAAAGGTAGCTTGACATTTGGAATCCCAACTGAATTCACAGTCTTTGGTGAGTAGTTTAAAGAGTGGGGATGCAATTTTTGTGAAGTTTTCTATCAATCTTCTATAGTATCTAGTAAAACCGAGAAAACTTCTAACATCCTTTCGACAACTTGGCACTGATAATTTAGAAATGACTTTGACTTTATATGAGTCTACATTGATTCCATCTCCTAAAATATGATGACCTAAAACAATTCCTTCGTTAAACATCATGAAGCATTTTTCATGGCTTAGTGAGAGATTTGTTTCCTTACATCTTATTAAGACTTTTTCTAAATTTTTTAGTGCTTCATTGAAAGAATCCCCATAGATTGTGAAATCATCCATGTACACTTCCACACAATCATGGATAAGGTCAGAGAAAATGCCGAGGACTGCTCTTTGGAATGTTGCTTGAGCATTACATAACCCAAAGGGAAGTACTCGGTAAGCATAAGTTCCACATGGAAAAGTGAACATGGTTTCATCTTGATCTTTAGGGGCTACCTGAATCTAGTTACATCCACTGAACCCATCCAAGAAGGAAAAATATTTTTTTCCTGTTAAAGTGTCTAAGACCTAGTCTATGAAAGGTAATGAAAATTGGTCTTTTAATGTCTTTGGATCTTCATTTTTTTCCTCGTGGAATTTAGGAAGAATTGAGGGTGATATATTTTTCATTGTGAGGGTTGTACCTTCATCAAGAATAGGGAATCTGAAAGGATGTTTATTTCCTCTGCCTGTACCTCCTCCTCTACCTCTACCTCTTCCTCTTCCTTTTCCTCCAACCCTATCTTCTTCTCCATGGACATTGTGTACTTATCCTTCCCCCTCTTCAGCCATGATAGATTCTTCAGAGCTAATATAGTGTTCTTCTAATATTTCTGTTTCCTCTATTAATGGTTTCTCAAAATAAGTTTCCAATTCCTCTTCTTCACTAGGAACTTCTAATTTTTCTCCCAAAATTTGCTCACCAATGGAGGATAGAAAGGTTACTCCTATAGTTGGGGACGTAGGATCTCCCTCAATTACAGCTTTAGTAGAGGAAGTTGGTGAAGTACTGGATTGGATTTCTAATCTTGAAATTTCAGGAAGCCTTTGTCGACCTCTAAAAGGAATTCAGGTTTGAGTAGGTGGTGTGGATTCTCGAGGTCTAGGTGGAGTGAGTGGATTTGTGGGAATTAAACTTCTTCCTCTCCCTACAAATCTACCTCTAGATTCTCTATCCCTATGCATATCATGTTTGGTTTTTTTTCTAACCTCTATGCGGACTTCCCTGGAATGGCGCCGAAATGTTTGGCCAATTCAATGTCTTTGAATTGTCAATCATAAATTGTCAACCAGGGTGTGTAGACTAATGAAGTACAAGTGCACAATATGTGCTTAGAAGTTATTCATTATGTCATTATGTAATTTTTAGGATCTAAACTTAAGATGGATATGGAGATGCTGTTTATCAATTATATTAATGTCGTAATTCTTAAGGATGTTGGTTAAGCTTCTTAGGAGTTAATCTCTATCTAATGATATGATAATGGTCCTACTTGTATTAGATTGTTTTGGTATTTTTGATCCTAAATATTTACGCTGCACTTCTAATTCATTAAGTGCAAGAAGAAACTTATTCTATCAGCTATGAAGAAATATTGTCTGAACTCAATTGTTTAGGAGAGAACTCTCACTCTTTTACCTATTCAATTTTCACTCAAACAATATAACCCAAGCAACATCTAGATTATGAATTAAACACACTTCAGTTATGATAGATAATAAGAAAATGAAATGACCATGTTGTACCAGGTATAAATCAAATTAAATAACAGAATAAACTAGGTATAAAGCAAATGAAAGTTTTTATGCAAATAACAACTCGCTGGTGAAAACATTATGCTGCATTTTCACACAAAACAGAGTAATTGAAGAATGAAAGGAAATTGTATTGCAATTGATTAAAACCTGTCACTATTTGTAGGGGCCCTCCACATAGAAGTTCATAGCTTCCAATCAACACAATGCTTGCACACAAAAACAATTCTATTCACACAGAATTCACAAACTATTCAAAATTATATCATTCGGCGCGCACCCACATCACAGTGCACCATAAGTTTTATAGCAGGTCTCTTGGCATAACTGCATGAATAATTCAAACCTAATATCTCTATCATATCGAAACTTATATCGCCAAACCTTCATTTTGCTATTCCGAAAGCAAAACGATAAGGTTTCAATCGATCTTGAGTTTGTTCTGCATTAAACCAGCGGTTGACTTGGAGTTTGACCATGATCTCCTACGCTTATCTTAGAAAACAGTTTCGAGGGGATAGGAAGGGATCCACGAGGGAGCCATCCTCTATCGATCTGCACCCTTCACTGCTGACATAGAACTCTGAAACCTTGCAAACAATGGAGACAGCTATAGAAACCTAGATTAGCTATGGAAATAGACTGATTCGGTAGCCAATTGCAAACTTTAACAAAACAATAGGGTATAAAGTTAAATATAAAAAAAAATACATATTATTGCATACCTTCATCAAAACCTGGTGGATATGGTTTTATTTAGGTGGTAGATATATAGGAAAAGAGAGGATCATTAGGAAAAAAGGATGTCATGGTAGGACAATCTTCAGACTCTACATTCTTGTTAGGAGGAAAAATCATAAAGGGCTTCTAGTATATTGTCTTCCATACATTCTTCATCCCCATACGAATTTTCAAGAAATTGAATAAAATTTTCAGAAATCTCACAACATCTATTCATCATTAATAAGGAAAAATTGCATCTTTGATAATGTTGAAAGAAAACCGAATGAAAATCCTTTAGAGAATATAACTAGTAGATGGTAGACTCTCATACCATTTCCTCACTATTTCCTACAGGCTAGCCATGAAGATCTTCGTCAGACAATTTTCAGGAAAATTAGTCTTTAATATGTGAATATGAAAATGAAATTTGACCAAATTCAAACTAGCATCTTCTCCATCCTGGCCTTTAAATTTTGGCAGCCCTGTTTACCAATCTATACAAGGAATTCAATTCAGAAAACCTGGAATATGAGCTCGATTCATAGGATCATACCTTCGAGCAGTTGAATCCATCTTGAAAACAATTAAGACACCAAGAAATTCTTCAGACTACCAGCTTTTGAACAATGGAGTCACCATTAGAATTCTAAACCTTTGGATTCTTCGAAACTGGAGTCGCCATGTAAAAGATGCACAACCTTTCTGTGTCTGATCACTGTTCACCATTAGAAATAAGATCTAATCTTTGTCGATTTTTCCGAGGGAAGATATCATCTTTCATTCAAAGGCAATGACCCCAAAAATGTTAGTCCCTTACAATTTCCTAGGCTGAGGAGGAGATCGAGAAGGGTAACCTCAAACCGCTTCAGCTCAGTAGCTAGCCCTACTAAGCAAGAGAAGGATCTCTCAAATATTTTTATCAGTGAAATGAATTTAAAGCAATAATTTTAGGCTAGATATGTGTGATTGTTTGTGTGTTGGTGAATTTTAGATTTTAGGGTTTGCTCGACTAGGGTTTAGAGATAGTTATTAGGTCTAGGCTTTAGGAGTACAAAAAAATATATAGAAAGGAGCTAGGTAATAAAAGGCGATGGTGTACTTGGAATATTTTTCTTTTTAGTATAGAATAGAAAGTTTAGAAGAGACTAATGAGCATAAGAAAATATGGGTTCATTAGATTTTAGAAGACATAAACACAACTATGAAAACCATATAAACAGAGCTTGAAATCAAGAATCCTGTCTATTTAACTGCAAGGTATCCATAGAAAGAAGACAAACATGTGGATAAAAATGATTTAACCATTATAAAATAGATAGAAAGAATAATAAACACCATGAACTCACTGGACTAGAGTTCCTTAAAAATGGTTACAACTGTCTCTGTATTAGCTGAGAAGATCATTACATGCAAGCCTCCTCCAAAAGAGTCCAAACCTTCTCTCTGAAAGAGAAATGATACATATAGACTCACTTAGACCACTTTATCACCTTCAGGAGTCGAATTCCTAGGTGGTGGAACTGACTCCAAGATTCTCTCAACCAACAAGTGAGAGTGAGAAGTTGAAACTCAAACACTTCTTGGAGAGTTTGTTTAGGCGTTTTCTTCCTTAATGAGGCCTATTAAACATCAAAAAAACCTATCATGTACATTTATTCATACCTACATCACCTAGCCTCGAAAAAGGTGCCATTACATTAAGAGTTTTGACTTTGACCAATTCAAACTGAATGTTAGAAAATTTACACAGTGAAATTTACAATTAAAAACACAGGAAATTGCAAAAGCATAGCGCTGAAGTTGATCCCACTTTTAGGTGCCTTACTGAGGTCCAAATGAATATATGAGGGAATGATAAATTTACATTTCAATTCTAGTTTCCATAACACCTTGAATTTTTGAAAGTGACACATGGGAAGGCCTTCAAAAATCCATTCTCCCAAGGTCGCTGCTGGAGTGCAATGCCTATCAAAAAAGGATCCAAAAAGCTGATTTTTGGCCATGTTTTTCCATTTTTCTCAAAATCTAAGCCTCCTCTGGAAAGTCTGAAGAAATGGGTTTTTAGAGGATGCCAAGATATTTCCAAAAATCCAATTTCTTCTTGAAATGGATGCCTGAGGAAAAAACACAGTGCCTTAAACTGTTGATTTTTTGAATTAGGCTTCAAAATTTGCAAAAAACCAAAACTGATCAGAATTTCCTCAAAATTGGCCAAGAGCTATACAATGATGCATTTTAAGCCCTCATAGATGCTTCAACAAGAATATCTAAGTTTCCTTCATCATTTTGGTCCTTTTGGGATTCTTTGAGTTTGTTTTCAAGCTACCTGACCTCGACATTACAAATCATGTTCTGAGCCTGGTAATGGTGTGCCATGTGCCTTATCAGCTGATTGTCTCTATTGGCTTTCTATAGAAGCTTCCCCAAATGTTCATTGACCCTATTCAATCAGTAATATTTGTCTTGAATCACCTCTAAAGAAATTATGTCCTCTAGGTCTAGCTCTTCATTTAGTAAAATGTGTTCTTCTTCTTCTTGTAATGCTTTCTTAAGCCTTTTAGTTCTTAGCCTTTTTCTCTTACCTTTTCCTTGTGTTCCCTCAATCTCATTTGTCTCCATGAATACTTGTCCCTTGCCAGCTTGCTGCAATAGTTTTGTTTTCTCTTTCTCCATGATCAATTGTTTTTCCTTCTGTTGACTATTTTCTTATTCTAGGAATGAGGCGATGAACCTTACTGTTGCCATGTTGAATGTGAGTTCCTTGATCTAATAATCTTTGTCTCTGATCATTATCTACATGATTGAAGTCTCATTCTTAACCTCTGAGTCAAACAACTCAAAATAATGCTCAACCATGTCATTATCTTGCACTGATGGTCCCTGTTTTGTTGATGTAGAAGGCTTGGCCCCTTTCTCACCATGAGAAGCAAACACGAGCCTCTTTCCTCTCTTGTACATCTTAGTCACCTTTGGTTTAGGTGATTTAGGAACCTCCTTTGATTTGTTTTAAAACCCTACTTCCATAGGCTGTGCTGATGTGTCTTGGTGAAGTAAACTTATTCCATTGTTGAAACCCTAGATAATAGGAAAGGGGAAAAAACAGTGAGGGATGAGTGAAAAATGAAATGATGGGTAGGTTGAGTGGGAAAAAATGGCAAGGGAAATTCTAGGAGGTGGATATGGATAGTGAGAAACGTATGAAAATGAAATGAGATGGAATGAAGGACAGGAGTATCTATAAAAAATGAAAAACAGAGTTTTTAGGAAAACTGTCCAAATTCTTTAGGAATGAGCTAGGGTTTCACTTTTAGTGAAGTAACTTAATGTTTTGAGGTTGGTTTAGTGGTTCATATAGCATATTAAACATGTGTAGAGGTGTAAGAGGAGATTTTACATGTTTAACATATGAAAACTAGACTAGACATCATCAACCCTATCATCATTTCATGGGAAATCCACTAAAAACTCTAAACGAAGAAATCTTTGGCTTGAATTCATCTTGAAAAATAAAAATGTGATTAAGATGGTGTACTTACTTGTGGATGAGCTTAGGTTTGTAAGAAAACATGTGATTAAGCTTAAAAATTCAATTTGGGTGAGTTTCGAGAAAATTTTAGGTACTATGGCCCAAGCAAGTGCAGTCTTCCTGAGCGTAGTGTAGTGTTCTTGAGCGTAGCACTGGCCTCCCAAGCGTAGCGCAATGCCTTTGAGCACATTCCCATCTTCCAAACCATTTGTGGAGTCCTTAAACTTCTCTGAATTTATCACTTGATAGCTCGTTGGAAAGCTCTTGAAGTTTTCTGTAATATGGACTCCTCACAAATATAATTTGGACACTCCATTAGGGAGAAAAATCGATTTTCCCAAGGTGACTCCAAAAACCCAGGGTGTCTCTGACAAAATCGTGGCACCAACTTGCAGAGCACTTTTTGATGCCTTCCACTAATCCAAATCACGATATGAAGGTACCATTGGAAATCTTAGGATGTCTGCTACACAATAGAGTCCTTAAGCACTACCAACACCAGCTCCAAACCCTTGACAAATGATTTTGAAGTCAAGTTGTCCAGAAGTGCAACAAATCTCCCGTAGAAAGTGTGGTTTGGAAATTTCTTTCAAATCATAATACTTGTGTATAAAATTCTTATCCATTTGGTCAGAAACATATTTTTAAGAAAAAAAATGTCCCTATGAGGAATGATGAGATGAGGTAGTATACTACAACATTGTCTTAATTGAAATAAAACATTACCTTTACCTTTATTTTTCTTTCCCTTAGCTGCTAACTCCATTTACCCACTGAATTACATGATGGACATGTTTTGTTTTGACATATGGTATCATGACAACACATGGAGTGAAACCCTATACCATGACCTAAATGAGGAATTTAACCATTTCATGACCCGAGACACTTAAATGAAGATATGATACCTTGAAAAATTCAATGACCATGATGAGTGATGAATACCATGAGTAACTGAAGGGAGCAGTAGTGACCTAGATACAACCAGTGACCAAATTTTTATTTGAAGATTCATTGAAATGACAAAAATTTGACTCGACACTCTAAAAACACGTTTTAAGAGCATGTTTGATAACTAGTGATAGGCTCAATTGGCCAACACTTACATAACCTATATAAACTTGATGTGGAAGATTATGATGCCTGAAGAAGTAAGGTAGATAAAGTGCAGAGTTGCAATGTCAGTAAAATTTGGCATCAAATATTGGGCCATTTGTATCATGGAACCTTAAAAAGTATGTATAAAATAACCTTTGGTCTCCTTAAAGGATCACTTGAGCAATAAGATGTTTGCAAGGGTTGTACCTTCCAGAAGTATGTAAAATCCACATTCCATGGTCGAGACAACAAAGCACATGTAGTCTGGGAGAGAGTCCACTGGGATGTTTGTGGACCCTTCTCGATAGCCTCCACTACCAGACATAATTATTATTCTATTTTTATTGGCAATTTCTCAATAAAGTGATGGATCTTATTCATGTGGAAGAAGGATGAGATAGTCTCAAAATTTGTAGAGTTCAATGCACTAGTTGAGAAATGCAAAAATGGAGGTGAGTATGTTTCAAATAAATTCAAGGAATGTTGTGCCAAAGAAGGAATTTGAAGAGAATTGATATCTCTCCATAAGCCACAACAGAATGGGATAGGTGATAGGAAGAACTAGAACATTGTGGGAGCTGCGAGAGCTATGCTACATGACCAAGGCCTACCACTACATTTGTGGGTAGAGGCATGTAACACAATAGTTTACTTGTAGAACTAGAGTCCTCATCTAATTCTTTGTATGATTACACTAGAGAAGTATTTATTGGGGGGAAATCTGGATGTGTCTCATTTCAGAATTTTTGGAGCCTTTGTTTACTACCATGTCTCCAAATATTCAAGGAAGAAACTTGAGTCAACAACAGAGTTGGGAGTTTTTGTGTGTTACACCGAAACTCCATGCAACTACTAGGTGTACTTCCTTTCCTTCAAAATGAAATTTGTGTAATGGGATCTAATGTTTAATGAGAAGAAAGAAACAAGATGCTCTCTTGAGAGGGAGTTTCAAATCCCACTAGAAGTAGAGATTTTAGCTCCAAAGGAGGAACCTCAGGAAATTGTAGAGCATTCAGAAATGGAGGAGAAGAGAGCAGGAAAAGTGGAGACATCCACTCATGCAGAACTATCTGGAAAAGGTAGAAAGAGAACCAGGGAAGGATATAAAGATTGGTGCAGGATGCATGGGAGAATGTCGAAACTCCCTCAAATTAGTGCAGGAAAAGGAGGTCACTTGAGAGGTACACTGGATACATTGATATAATGATTGAGCTTGTAAAGGCTGAGAGATCTCTTTTGCAGAAGTAGTTGGGCAACCAGTTTGGGTTGATGCAATGGTGGAAGAATATGAATCCATCATTAACAATAGTGTTCGGGAAGTGGTCCCAAGACTAGTAGATAAATCAATTGTGGGTTCGAGATGGATCTTCAAGGTTAAGCATGCAACAAATAGAAACATAGAGAAGTATAAGGCCAAATTTGTGGCAAAAGGATTTTCTAAAGTTGAGGGAATTGACTATGAGGAAAAAAATTCTCCTGTAGAAAGGTGTTCATCCATTAGATCAATTATTGCACTGGCTTTGTAGATGGGGTGGGAGATCCACTAGATGAATGTAAAAGCAAGATTTTTTAATGGTGTTATTGAGGAGGAAGTGTATATAGAGTAACTAGAAGGCTTTGAGACATCATGTGTGCAGACTCAGATGACCACAATATGGTCTTAAACAGACACCTTGAGCTTGGTACACTCGAATTGATACTAATTTTATCTCATTGGATTGGGTTTCACCAAAAGTGAAGTGGATGTAAACCTCTACCATATTTTGGTAGAAGGTAAATTTCTTATCATTGTTTTATATGTTGATGATTTAATATTGAAAGGTGATGAGTAGTTGATCAACTCTTTCAAGGAGGACCTTGCAAGGGAATTTGAGATGAAATACATGGGACTCATGAAATACTTCCTCGAGCTAAGTATGGCAAGGTGATGGGGAATTGTTTGTGTCTCAAGGCAAGTACGCTATTAAGATACTACAGAGATTTAAGCCCATGGAGACACCTTTAGCAACCAACTAGAGGAAGGATAATTCCACTTCAAGTGAAGAGGTCGATGCTACCTGTTGGGCACCAAATTGGCCTATATTTTCCCTACATTTCCACTTCTCTTTTCATCCTTTTTGCATTCATTCGCATATATTTACTGTGTAACATTATGAGGTAATTTCCCTTTATCATCTCTTGGGATATTTAATTAATGAAGTATAGTCATGAAGGTTTCTACCTACACAAACCACTAAAACTCATGATGACCATAGATTACGGAGCATAGGTGTTGACCGTGTAGCATATAGCAGCAGTTTTGCGATTCACAACAGCTGATCGAACATGACAAAACAACATAATGGATTGCAGCTGCTCTCAACCCATTTTTTACCATTCCTGTTCTTGGTTCTCTCGGCTCTAGTGCTGTGATACAATTGATGTGTATCTTTGGGCATAGAGTTGCCAGGTTTTGGGAAGAATTATTTTCCTTTGTATTGTATAAATTATAGGTCATTCTTGTATCAAAGGGACCCTAGGTATGATATTGTAACATCATTACTCATATTAATAAGATATAACCCTTTTGTTGATCTATCGTTTGTTGTGAGTAATGCAGCCCTGATCAGAGAGATGGGCCCGCTCTTCTGATCAAGTGCTACGTGTTTCCTTGTGTTGTGTGCATTTTCCATTTGCTCTGTTTATTTCTTGTTGCTGCTATAGATATCTTAAATAACTGTGAATACATTTTTACATTATGCAGTTGAGTTTTACTTCTGTCTCATCAATGTTTTGATTGTCAATCATGAACCCTTGGTTGAGGGCAGCTCGTAACCTTGCCCCTGCATATACCTTGCGTGTTGCCTTGAAAAGAATATGCACCCAGATTGATACATTAATGTAGGAAAAGGAGAGGATAAATTATTCATATCTGGACACCAAAATTTTGGTGCCATTGTCGGGGAGGCTAATGAGGTGCAAGACATGATTTGTGTTAACTAGAGGGTCAATCTCTTGTCCTGGGGAGAGAACGAGCTTTCTCACTTTGCTTCAGGTCCTGAGCATAGGTATTTGTTTATTTTGAGATTTTTTTTTTTTTAATAGAGTCGATCTCTTGCCCTGGGGAGGGAAAAGTCTTTTGACGCTCTGCTCCAGGCTTTGAGCTTAGATTTTTCTAGCATTTTTTATTTTTATTTTGAGAAATCCAATCTCTTGCCCTGGGGAGGGAAGGGTCCTCTAACACCCTACTTCAGGTCTTGAAATATTAAGGTTTTCTCATGTGTGTGTTATTCCTTGATTGACATCTTGTCTCAGAGAGGGAGGAGTCTTTTGACACCCTGCTCCAAGTCCTAAATCCTAGGTCCTTGTATTATTTTTTTTTTCTTTATTCTTTTTTTCTCCTTTTTCGACTACCCACTCTTCAACATGATCTCTTGCCCTAGGGAGGGAATGTTCTTTTGACACCTTACTCCAGGCCCAGAGCATTGTGGTTTTATTTCTATCGCCACACCAACTTGTATGAACAAAGAGCCAAATAAAAGGGGCAGAGGGAGAGCCCCAAAGAAAGGAAGACAGGATTTGGGAACGAAAACTTACATCCAACAAATCATTGCAAAAGCCGAGTCAGAGGTGTCTTCCTATGCAGCCGTGAGGCCAGCTGCATGAACAAAATTGGAGGGACAATCTGTAGAACAACTAGTGCTACTCACAACACCCCCTTCCTGTTCAATACAACAGACCCTTCTAGCAACAGGAGAGACAAGCAACAGTACGCCTGCTAAAGGAATCTTGTTGCTTGCAATAGAAGAAGAAGAGGTTACAAGTAAAGCATCTGGGGGAATTTTCCATCTTGGTAGGGAAGAAGAAATTACAGAGAGGATATCTGAAGGGTCCAACCACAGTGACAAGGGTGAAGAGATTGCAGAAACATTTCTATCACCAAAGGATAGAGGAAGCGTTATTAAGGCAACTCAAACCCCTATGATAAAAGCCCTTCCTGTGAAGCTAGCTAAAATACCTAGTGAGCATTGGAGGATATTCATGGCACCTACAACCTCTACTATTGACTTCCCAATTGGGGATTTTGGAACTAGTGCACCAACAAAGCCCATCCCTTTAACAACTTTACCTAGTTTCCATGGGCTTACTTCAGAAGACCTTAACATGTTTTTGTTTGAATTTGACATTATGTGTTGAGGGTATGATTACATAATGGATGCTTAGAAATTAAAATTTGTTCCTACTATGCTAAAAGGGACAACCCTACAATGGTTTATGGGTCTTGGGGGGAGGTAATGAGAACTTCTTTCTTAGAGAAATAACAAGACTATTGTAAATCATGAGATATTAAAGAAGAGATTTTTAAATTTATACAGAAAGAGGATGAAAATAAGGAAGTCTGTGTGGAATGCTTCAAATACACATTGCATAGGTCAAGTCACTCTAACCTGGATAAAGACATTTTGAAAATCATCCTCCTTTGGGCCTTCCGAGAAGACTCTTTGGAATTGTTGAATATAGTCGGAAAAGGGGATATATCAAAGGAGGACTTTGATACCATCTATGGTTTGTGTATTCAGTGCTCAAGAGGGGTTGCAAGAAATAAACGAGAGATTCAATCAAAAAATTTATTTGGCAGAGGTGTTAAAAAAGCAGAAATTGGGAACTTGCTGGACAGCCTGAGGACTGATATCCTGAGTACCTTGTCTGAACAGATGGACACATTGCATGTAAAACAGAAACAACTAGAATTAGAAAGAACTATGGCTATATTTTGCCCCACATGCAGAAAGAAACATCCATAGAGGGAATGTTCGTTGAACTTTATAGAGGAGTGTGTAATCTATCAACTAAAGCAAGTGACAAGTTCACTCCCATCTTTGCTAGGACTAAAAGTGGTTTTTCAAGGGATAAGAGAAGATATGGAGCAGTTGTACTTCATGGGACCTAAGAAGCCATCACAACCTCGTCCATCGATTGGGTCCCCAGACTATGCCTTATTCGCCCGTATGACCCTAATACCAGTTTCCATCTTGGAAATAGTGGGCTCCTCAAGCTAGTTCAAACTCCTCATGGGCTCTGAACTGGCAAGGACCTTCCCCTCCTGGTCAGTTTTCCTAGTCAATGCCACAACAAAAACTTTAGTTGCCCTCTAATATGCCCCTTGGTAATCAGCCTATTCTTCCTCAATTCCCTATCCAACCCAATCCAAATCCTAACAATAAAGGGGTTCATCAAGCTAACACCCTCAACCTGCCTTCATACAGCATCTCCACCGCAGAATTCTATGAGATGCATTTACGATTTGGGCAGCCCATAGCCACTCAGCCCTCACCAGTTATTATTGATCAGATTGATAGGGAGGAGAAGGAGCCAGAAATGGTCGGAGAGGAACCAAATCGAGTTAACAAAAATCATACACCTCCTTAACCGTTAGCTACTCAAAAACCCCAAGCTAAATTGCCCTATCTAGAAAGGTTGGTAGTGAGTAAACCAAGCCCTCAAACTAAGTTTGACCTATTAGGAGAGCTACAGAATTTATTTGTCAAAATTCCCCTGCTGCAAGCCATGAAATATGTACCTATATACGCGAAAAATCTTAGGGAATATTGTGCTAAGAAGCCTAACAATAAATCGAGAGATCTGCTTACCATTCATGTAATGGGGAAACTATTAGATTTCATGATGGGAAGGTCCATGCCTATAAATTATGGGGATCCCGGGAACCCAATTTTAACCATGCACATTAATGGGGTAGAAATTCCAAATGTACTAGTAGATTTGGGCAATGCCATAAATGTCATCACTGCTGAAACCATGCATGCATTAGGACTTTGTAACTTGAAACATACATCTATGGTGTTATAACTGGCATATCGATCCATAGTTAAACCAGTATAGAAATTAGAAGATATCATGATTTTAGTGGATTCATGGCACTACCCTGTGGACTTCCTAGTACTCCAAATGCAATCTCCAGCTGGAGGCCATCCCTTGATCTTGGGAAGACCATGATTGGAAACTGCAGACGCTTATATTAGGTGTCAGTATGGGCATATGATCATCTCAAATGGGAAAAGCACTAAGAATCTAGTGTTATATCCTCCTGCAGAACCTAACCGATCTGCAAAACTAGCAGGCCACAAGAAATCTGTGCATAAGAAAGAGTTCGAATCAGAAAATGAGGAGGTAAGACCAGTTCTCACTATTGGTTAGGCCCTCCAGTTGAGATGAAACAAAAGATGACACAATTACTAGCTTTAGCAATGATCCTTGTTCTATTTCAGATTTGAGTTAGCAAATCCCAGAGTCCATCTTGAGCTATGAAACTCAAGAAAGTATTGGAGCAACAAATGGATTCTAGGAGCTACCCATAGCCACACCCCATGATAGTGTTTCCATGGAAATAAAACTGGGAAAAACCTTGAATATCAATCCAGAGCTGTCAGATAACCAGAAAAAAAAATTCCTGCATGTTCTTCGGAAACACAAAGAAGCCTTCACTTGGGATTACTCAGATATGAAGGGAATTCCTGCTAATTTGTGCACTCATCACATATACATTAAGAAGGATTTCCATCCTGTAAGGCAAACCTAGAGAAGAATGAACCCTACCCTAAAAACATTGTCAAGGAAGAACTCCAAAAGCTGCTGGCTGTGGGATTTATCTACCCCATTTTAGATAGCCAATCGGTTTCCCCATTGGTAATGGTCCCTAAGAAAAAAATTAAATGGAGAATATGCATGGACTACAGAGAACAAAACAAGGCAACTCAGAAATACCATTTTCTGTTACCATTCATTGACCAAGTCTTAGATACATTAGCAGGGAAGAAGTGTTTTTCCTTCTTGGATGGATTTAGTGGGTACAACTAGAAATAGATAGCTCCTAAGGATCAGGCTAAGACCACATTTACATGCCCCTGGGGAACATTTGCATACAAAGTCCTCCCATTTGGTCTTTGTAATGCACCTGCAACATTTCAGAGGGCAATTTTGGGGATTTTTTCTGATTTGATGGATGATAGTGTTGAAATCTATATGGATGATTTCATGGCATATGGAGACTCATTTGAAGAAGCATTTGGAAAGCTAGAAAAATTTCTTGAAAGATGCAAGCAGGCACACGTCTCCTTAAGTACAGAAAAATTCCATATGATGATGAATGAAGGAATAGTCCTGGGACACTTGCTTTCAGTTGCAGGAATCTGGATGGATCCAGCCAAGATAAAGGTAATAAAACACTTTCCAATACCCAGAACATCCACTTAGGTACATAGCTTTATTAGTTGTGCTAGTTATTATATGCGCTTTATAGAAAATTTTGCTAAAACAACACATCCGCTTTTTCAATTAATGACAAAATATCCAGACTTTGTGTGGACAGATCACTGTGATGTAGCCTTTGTGAAGATCAAGAAATTGGTCTGTAGTGCTTTGATCCTTAGAGGACCAGGCTAGGCATTACCATTCCAGCAGGTGGATAAGGTACCATATGCAGTTTACTATGTTAGCAAGAACTTGGCCTCTACCAAGTTAAACTACATAGTGACTAAAATTCCTTGCTATCATCTATGCCAGCAACAAGTTCCAGCACCATGTCATCGGTTACCCCACCTTTGTACACACAGATCATGCAACCATCAGGTATCTGATGAATAAACCTGTTACTCCTGGTCATATTACAAGATAGATTTTACTACTTCAAGAATTTGATATTACCATAGTAGATAAACTAGGAAAGGACAATGTGGTTGCAGATTTTCTGTTTAGATTAGAAAACAATACCAAAGGTACACCTATTGAGGATAGCTTTCTAGATGAATATCTTTTTGCAATTTCTACTAACACTCCGTGGTATGCAAATATTGCTAACTATCTTGCTACAAGAAAGGTACCTCATCATTTGTCATACAAGGACCAATGGAAAATTTTTCATCATAGTACCCAATATTCATGGATGGCAGGATATCTCTTTCATATGGGGGTGGATCAACAGATTCGGCACTGTGTATTAGAGGAAGATATCTATGAGATATTGAAGGCCGCCCATAGTGGGCCTTGTGGAGGAAATTTTGCAGATAAAAGAATAGGCCACAAGGTGCTGCAAATGGGATACTATTGGTCTTCTATCTTTCGAGATGTTAGAGATTATGTCTAAAGATGTGACAACTATCAATGTATGGGACAACCTGGGAAATTAGATGAAATGACATTTAGCCCTAGATAGTCTTGGAACCTTTTGAGAAATGGGCCATCGATTTTGTTGGACCCATCAACCCACCTTCCCATCAGAAGCTTTACGTTTTTCTCTGTACTGATTATGTGACTAAGTGGGTGGAAGCCAAAGCGGTTGTGAAAGCAACATAACAAGTGGTGGCAAACTTCCTCTTTGAAGAGATTTTTGCTCGATATGATACCTCGAGAGAAATTATTTTAGATGGAGGAGCACAGTTCACATCCTACATGATAGAGAAGCTTATGTAGAAATATGGGGTCAAACACAGAGTGACAACTCCTTACCATCCCCAAGCGAATGGACAGGTAGAAAGTACAAACAAGGTGTTGGAGAATATCTTGACAAAAATGTCTCAAGTCATTTTCGGGATTGGTCACAAAAACTCCCAGAAGCTCTTTGGGCATATAGGATGACATGGTGAAATACAATTGGGTTTTCACCATTTGAGCTAGTCTACAGGAAATCTCCCTTGTTTTCTATTGAATTGAAAATCAGTACGCTCGTAACAGCTTTGGAAGTAGGATTGAACTTATCATAGGCCCAGAAACACCGGCTAGAACAACTCAATGAGTTAGACAAGATTTGTTCATAAGTTGTCTAAAGAGCTACTACTATCCAACAACAGAGAATGAAATGGCATGATAAATTTATCAAGAATAAGGTGTTTCATATAGGGGACTAAGCATTGTTATGTGACTCCCGGTTCGAAGATTTCAAAGGAAAGATTTGCACTTATTGGATGGGACCCTATGAAGTGGATGTTGTATTCACCAATGGCACAGTCAGACTGATTACAGTATATGAAAATCATACTTCCTTTCTGGTGAACAGACACCGTCTGAAGTTATACCACCATCCAACGTCTAAAGTTTCCTTCATAAAACATCTTTTTGATACATCTGGTTTGATGGTTGTTGGTGTAGAGAATGCTCCCTCTGCTTTTTGAAAATAATAATAATAATAATATGTTGTTACTACTTACTTGTTTGTCTTTTTGTAGGAATAAGAACTGAATTATGACAAGGAGAAACAGAGAATTTTTTCAAGTAACAGTCGTTGTTGTTACTCTGCCGGTGCTGTTACTCAACTGTTATTGTTACTCCATTAGTGATGTTACTCCGCTGGTTGCTGTTACGTCGCTGGTGTTGTTACTCCACTGTTGTTTTTACTCCACTAGTTGTTGTTACTCTGTCGGTGCCATTACTCCACTGTTTTTGTTACTCCAATGATTGATGTTACTCTGCTACTACTCTTACTCCACTGGTGTTGTTACTCCACTGGTTGTTGTTACTCTGCCGGTATTGTTACTCCACTAGTGCTGTTACTCCACTATTGTTGTTACTCATCGATGCTATTACTCCACTATTGCTACCACTCCACTGGTTGTTGTTACTCCGTCGGTGTTGTTACTCCACTATTGTTGTTACTCCACCAGTGATGTTACTCCACTGTTGTTGTTACTCTGCCAGTGTTGTTACTCCACCGATGCTGTTACTTCATCGACACTGTTACTCCATTATTGTCGTTACTCCATCGATTATCTTTGGTGCTACTCCACCATCAGGTAGGTTGTTGGGTACACCTTCATTGACTCTTACAAATTTAATTAAGGTATTCCTAAAATAGAATAGTACGTGCTGCAAATGGCTGCATTTTAGGGGGGGTCCCATCATAAAGAAATGACAGCGTACCTAAAACTATAATCATATCACATCATTACCAAATCCAATGAAATGGAAACCAAAAAATTGTGCGATTTTGTAATCATGATTCCCACGCATTGGAATTTGAAAACGTATGCCAAGTACTTTACCAATCATTTCCCTAGTATGTTGTATTCAATTTCCCCCAGCCATTATTATCCTTTCAGCCCGTGACCACCATGCTAATAAAATTGTCATCGTCAGTTGGGTTGTTTTTACTCTCCCTCCTACCATACGACTGTGCTCATCATGTTGATCTAGTTCCTACAACGATGCGTGGACTGGATGTGCGCCATGAACCAGAGGGCATGACAATGGTCACAAATAATCTAAAGGTATGGCAGGTCTTCGAAAATGTAGGGTGGAATGTTTATTTTGATAGGTTGCAAGGATTTAATGAGGAAATTGTAATTGAATTCGCACTCAATTTTGAAGAAGAGAGCTAAATTCGGGTCTGGGGGATAGAAATCCTTGTCACAAAAGAAACCATTACAGAGGTTAATGGGCTGCCCTAGTAGGGGCATAAATGGTTTTCACGCAAAACCACCCTCTCGGAGTTCCCCGAAGCATTCTTATAGGCTAGAGAAAATGTTGTGCAAAAGGGCCGAGGTTACGACCGAAACTCTTTACCACACCCATGGGGTGAGGTAGCAGGTTTTGTAATGGGATATATAACCTGCGAGGGGAGGTATACCACCATGTTTAAATACCATTTCAGAATATTGGCTCACCTCTGGTTCCCACAGGCAGAAGCCTTCTCGTTAAATATGCCTTTCTTCCTGTTAAGAAGTCTCTAGCTGATGGCGTACTCTGCTCAGCGTTCATGAAAAGTGGTAGGAGTCATTACCAACTATGGCCTGGTCCAACTACTAGTCATGCATGCAATTGGTCGATTTCAAATCCCATGGGAAAAATTTCGGGATTCTACAGAGGAAGAAATAACGGCTGTTAGAGTTGCTAGAGAGGAAGAGCTGGAAGTGATGGAGGAAGGAATATGAGCAGAGGATGAATACATAGATTAAGAGGAACTAGAGGAAATGGAGATGGAACTTGAAGAGTAGGAACAGAATCAAGAGTGTGATATGGGAGAGATAGTCAAGGCTACTAGACAAGAACCAACCTCGACCTCGAAACTAATGGAAGAAGAAGTGCTGCAACAAGGGGCCAATATAGAAAGGGCCACTAGCACCACGACCCAGGCTGTCCTTCAATAATAAGCCTTGACTATGCAACCAGCAGAGCAAAGCAGCAACACTATAATAAGCAAAGAGGGACCACATCAGGCTAAGGTAGAGGAATCCATTAATATTGTGGCTAGGGGTGTCCCACAAGAACCACCCTCAACCGTAGAACCAATGGAGGAAGAACCAAAATGAGAAGGGCCCAAAGCTAAAAGAACTATGGGGCCAACAGAAGAAAAGGATAGGGGTTTAATGGATGGAATCAATCTGATTATGCAAGAATCCATCTGGATCAATGTTGTGCTGGAAGAAATAGTGCCAACATCACCTATTCAAGAAATGATGGACATGGAAGGTAGTGTCCCACAAGAACCACCATCAACCTATCCGACTTTGGAGACCACAGAGGAAGTAAATGTTAGGATTGATGCTGTTCCGCAGGAACCAGCGTCAACCTTAGAACAAGGGACTACACAGGTAGCGGTTTTAACCTAGAGCAGGGTCACTACAGACAGAGGGAAAGAGCCCGATACCACAACTGTGGCCGAGACAAATCAAGTAGGAGAATTCTTCCAATTTTCCTCTTACTTCTCCATTCCAAAAGGGGCAAGGGTCTCTTGCTCTACCCGACATATAGAAGAGGAGGTGGCCATTCGATTGATTTTGAAATATGATGAGTCGAAGAAGGGACCAATTGTCACAGGCTTGTTGGCCACGGACCCTCACAAATACCTTTCTCAAGGACCCAAAACAGAGGAAGAGGTAGATGTTTTTGACACAAGGGAATCTGGAAAGGAAAATTTGGCTAAACCACTGATGGACGCTCATTGAGTAAGCCTGCCACCTATCGAGATAGCTTCACAATAGGGAGAGGTAGGAGACAGTAATGTAGAAATTTTGAATAATATGACACTTATTCATAGAGATTATCCTGATTATACACTATTTGTGGAATCATGCATAATACATAACCTTTGTTATGTTGATCATCAATTTTGCAGTATTAAGAAGCAATTGCATGCGCACATTGAAGCATCAATCACACATATCAACACAGTATATCAAGGGGAAAGCATGCAGCTGAAAACCCCCAAATATCTGTATATTATATTGATTGAGAACATGTAACAATACATAGTACAATACTCCTCACAAGTACTCAATACTATCTCTGCCTGTTACACACAAACTAGCTCAGATTTGAATCAATCACAGGTTCAAATCTCCTCTGCTGCTTGCCTATCTCCACTGCGCAATCCTGCATGAGAATACTGATGAATGAAGCATCCAAATTCGTATTTCCCTTGGATATACCATGCAATCCTCATTGGAAATACTCAATCCATTGATTGTGCAAATCACATGCACAACTATAGTCACAACTGATAGCTGTCTTGCCCTTTCACTCACCTCTAACACTTGTCTCTAGTGAACTGTCCATGCAATGAGTTAATTGATGTATTCTTTAGTTGATTTATGAGTTAATAATTAGTGAATTAATTAATAATTAATTCAAACCACTCATCATTAGTCTATTTGTCAGTGAGACTAACTGCAACTAGTTCAACTAAGTCAAACTGAACACAACTCCATTAACTCCTCATTCAACTCCAGAGAACTCAATCACTGAAGTCCTAACTGAAGACCTCCATGCAATAGCTCAAGTTAACCCATAAGAAAAGTGTATTTCCTTCTGGCAATTGCATGTGCCACATCTGTGGCTCAAACTGAAGTACTGCAAGAGGATAAGATAATGTTTATAGTCCAAATATTATTAAGAGCTGATAATATTCGACTATTCTATATTTAGACTGGTAGTCTAAAAATAGACTCTGCCCATATGTCTAAAAATAGAAGTCCATCTATTTTTACCAACATGACAAATCATCCACAAATAGTATCCTGCAACTCATAGACCATGATCCATATGTCTAAAAATAGACTTTGTGCCAAAAATAGCTAGTGGGACCACTTAGTGAAGGCGACTTCTTTTCACTAAGATCCATCATCTTTTTGCATTTTCAACACTCCCTCTCAACAAGATATGGATTATCTGCAACCCCTATCCTATAACTCTGGAATGTTCTGCATGCAACACATCTACCCAGTCCACTTGCTCCAACAACACAGAACAAAAGCACTCCCAACTGACCCCTCTGTTGGGCTAGGAACATAATCTGATTTTGAAGCTCTACCTGTTGCTGACAAGTGCTCCCTCTCCGACATCTACGCTACTGCAACATCTCCATGCATCTCACACTATTGCACACCTCTTTGTGACACTTAGCACTGTGCAAAACACTTGTGCCTCTCGCATTGTTGCAGCCTGCTAACTATGCATTGTCCTGGGATTCCCTGCACTGTCGCTCTCTCTTCCGCTCCATCCACATCTATCTCTACCCAATCATTAATTTCCTGCTACTCCACATTGAGGCTCCTGTAGCAAGGTCTCATCCAAGAGGTTGGGTACCTCAAGGATCTTGCCCCTCCTCTTTGGGACGATCACTCTATATCGACCCGCCTCCTACCTGGAGGTGTGGTTGCATGTGATCCCTCTACCCACCTGGCTCGAATTTTTCCCCTACTAGAGGTCCTGCATGAGTAGATGTCTCTACTCGATCTCCTCTCATCTTCCCCAATTGTGGTTGCTCCACAACCTCTTGAAGCTACTGCACCAATCGTGGCTCCTCCACCATTATTTGAGACTTCTTCTTGCTCTGCATGTTGAGAGGAAATATACCCTCCCTCTCAACCACCAAGTCTCCATCAGTTGCCTTGCTACTCAAGGCTTTGCATGCATCTTGAACCTCCAGAGCATACAGGTTCTTGACCCGTGAACCAATCTGCTTCACCTGTCTAGTGATGATGTGTCTAAGGAAAACCTTTCCCTTACTGAAGACTACATCATAGCCTCTATCTTCTAGCATTGCGATTGACACCAAGTTTCTCTTCAGTCCTAGTACATACTTGACATCAGTCAAGGTAAAGCGAGATCCCTGCTCCCTCTGAAAAATAACTGTGCCTACACCTGAGACACTATACTTCTCATCATTACCCAACGCTATGAGTATCTAGAGATCTTTCTCCTGCAAAGTACTAAACAAACTCTTGTCACCGATCATGTGGAAAGAATCTCCACTATCAAGAAACCAACCACTTCCCACCATGGATGAAACCATGCATGTGAAGAGTGTGAAATCCAACTGAAACTGTGAAGCAAGTGCCTCACCTTTAGATCCTTCCCCAGATTCCTTCTTGGATTTCCACCGTGGACAACTTGAGGCATAATGGCCCACCTCATGACCACGAAAGCATCACACTTTCGATTTTTCAACCTTCTTCTCATCATTGGAAGATCTGGATTCAGAAAGAGAAACCTTCTCCTTATTTTCTTTGGCATCCAAAGCACAATTTTCTTCATCAAATTCCTATGATGAAGATCCATCCCTGGTATTCCACCTGATCTCCTCTTGCACAAGATCCGACCAAAGTCTCTCCCATCCTGGCAATTTCTCCTGACCATTGGCAGAGTCCTGATAGGAATGTCGACTCTTCAAAAGACCAAGGAGAGCCAAGCTCACCAAGTCCTCATCATCGACAGTCACTCCCACACTTCCTAGCTCATCCCAACATTGTGTGAACTTCGTGAGATACTTTGGCATACTATCTCCATTCTCACACTTAATGTTTCTGAGTTTATCCTTGATCGCCAACTTCCTCTGGTCACTCCTGCTTTGGAATAGATCTATCAACGCTTTCCACATCAAGTATGGAGAAGCCTTCCATGCAGGTTGGACACAATGTGATCCTTCACGCCCTCCAACAGAATCCTTCAACACTTTGTTGTCTTCTTTTGCCAAGCCTGAACTTGAGTAGCATCAGTAGGCTTTGGGACTTCAGCATCTATGAATGCCTTCAACCCATTGTCATCTAACACCACCTCCATCCTGTCTTTCCATGCAATATAATTCAAGTTTCCTTCAAGGGCATACTCCAATCGCAATCCGATGAAAGACATTTCAATTTCGACACCAAGAAAACGCTGCTGCAAATTCAAATTCCACCAGCTCAAAAATCAACCGCTTCTGATCTAAAATTCGTGAGAACAAAGTATTTCTCGTACAGAGATCAACTGTATGGGCATTCACCAGATATATCATCTTCCAAAAGAAGGATGAATCCAAAGGCTACCTGGCCCAATTACAGACTCTGCCTGAAGAAATAAAATGTAAACACTTTCTGAATAATAGATCCGATGACCAACTTCGTTTAGGTATCATGTAGAACCTGTTCTACAAATCAAAGAGCTTCGATACCATGTAGAAATTTTGAATAATATGAAACTTATTCATAGAGATTATCCTGATTATACATTATTTGCGAAATACATGCATAATACATAACCTCCTCTAGTTGATCAACAATTTGTAGAATTAAAGAAATAATCGCATGCGCACATTGAAACATCAATCACACATATCAACACAGTATGTAGTGGGGAAAGCATACAGCTGAAAACCCCTCAACTATATGTATATTATATTGATTGAGAACATGTAACAATCCATAGTACAATACACCTCGCAAGTACTCAGTACTATCTCCACTTGTTACACACAAACTAGCTCAGATCTGAATCAAGTCACTGGCTCAAATCTCCTCCATTGTTTGCCTGCCTCCACTGTGCAATACCTATTGAGAATAGAATGAAGAATCAGCTCCAAATTTGTATTCCCTTTGCCTATACCACGCAATCCTCATTGCCAATACTCAATCCATTGATTGTGCAAATCTCATGCACAACTATAGTCACAACTGATAGCTATCTTTCCCTTTCACTCACCTCTAACGCTTGTCTCCACTGAATTGTCCATGCACTGAGTTAACTAATGTATTGTTTAGTTTATTTATGAGTTAATAATTAGTGAATTAATTAATAATTAATTCACACCACTCATCACTAGTGTATTTTTTAGTTAGACTAAATACAACTAGTTCAAATAAGTCAAATTGAACACAACTCCATCAACTCCTCAATCAACTCCACAAAACTCAATCACTTGAGTTCTAATTGAAGTCTATCATGCAATAGCTCAACTAACCCATAAGAAAAGTGTATTTCCTTCTGTTAGTTGCATGTGCCACATCTATAGCTCCAACTGAAGTGCTGCAAGAGGATAAGATAATGTTTATAGTCTAAATATTATTAAGAGCTAATAATATTCGACTATTCTATATTTAGACTGGCAGTCTAAAAATAGACTCCGCCCATATGTCTTAAAATAGAAATCCATCTATTTTTACCAACATGACCAGTCATCCACAAATAGCATCCTGCAACTCATAGACCATGATCCATATGTCTAAAAATAGACTTTGCGCCAAAAATAGCCTGCGGGCACACCTAGTGAAGGCAACTTCTTTTCACTAAGCTCCATCATCTTGTTGCATTTTCAACATCTACCTATTTTTGAGCTCTCTGTAGCTCTGGTGCATGGAAATTCTCAGCCGTTATCTTCTGATGTTGTAGAATATTGACTTGAACCTGCAATCTTTTGATTTCTTCAGTTTGGAGAGACATGTTATGTACTGCATTTGACAATTGATCAGCAGCTGCCCCTGTGCTTGTTGTAGAAGCTATAGTTGTAGGAATTGTTGTGATAGGGAGTGCTTCCAGAGGGACAATAACCATTTTGGCAGCTTGCTCCTTTTCTTTGATCATCTTTTCCATCTTTGTCTCCATTTGCATCAACTGTGCACTCTGATCCATGATGAGCTTCATCATATCTGCCTTTTCTGTCTCTATTTCTTCAATGTCCTTGGCCAAAGGATCTTCTATGGCTGGTAATTTCAACTGCTTCCTTAATTTTGCTATGTCTATATTATTTTTCCTCACAAGCTCTTCTGCATCATTGATATTGTAGGATAATAACCTACTTTGATCACCAAGTCCTCCAAATATTTGATCCTTATGTCCTTGGCAAGTGTAGAGACCTTCTCCATCTTCAATTGTGATTGAACATTGGCCAATGTTACCTGCAATTTAGACAAACTCATAGCAGTGTTAGTGAGAGTAGATGAAATCATCTTCCTAGTCTGCTTGTGCATCTCCATTTGGTCAATGGGATGTATGTCTTTCACATCAAATTCAAATGATGTCTTCGTGTAGTCTAATGCTACCTTGGGCTAGGGAACCTATGCTTAGAAGAATTCCATTTGCATTTTATCTTTCTCTGAATCAAAGTCTGACAACATCCTGCTTTGAGAACTAGAAGTCTGCTTCCCGAACTGAGCATATGTGTTAATCTTAAAGGCCTCATTCCTCACTTTAATCTCTTTAAAATTATAAATATACTTTTTTCTGTCTCCCCTGTGGTAGATGTGTTGGTCTGCATAACCTGTTGTTGATCTTGTTAAGCTATGGAGGTAGTGGGAGAAAGTGTAGTCTAATCACCCACTAATCAGGAAACAAGTGGCTCTTTAGTGGTGATAATATTCTCCTCCTCTAAATCCTTGCTGAGGCTTAATTTGGAACTGAGCTTGGTCTTCTTCTTGTACATGATTTTGAAGACTTCACTAAAAATCTCAGTCCCTAAAGGTGACTCTTCTTCTCTGCTCCTATTTATTGATTTCTCCTTTGCGATAGGAGTCTACATTGTGGAGGATGACACTAGCTTCTCCTTGGTCTCTTGTAGGGTGTTCTCAGTCCATTCTAGCTGGGTTTTATATATTTCAATCTCTTATTTGGCTGTGTGAAAATAAAAAGTAGACATGTTTTCTACCCTTAACTTAGAAATGACCCCTAATGGATCCTATGACCAAGTGAAACTAAGGCTTAACTGCATCTCTTTCAGTATCTTATCTACTTCTTCCCCTACTACCCTATTGTTGCAAATGAAAGGCCCTATTTTTGTTTTGATTTTGAATTGGGAATTTTCCCTGTCAACTACAAAGTGGATCTCAACCATATTGGGAATTTGCATGATATATTCTAGAGAAAAAATCCTCATTGGGAGGAATTTTCGTAGCTTCTAAGGGGAAAGCTCACACCCAAAAATCCTTAGTTCTATATAATTCTTATAGAGGTACAAATCCCCTGTCTGGACTTGGTCTGATAGTTGCAAAACTTTCTTAATTTATTCACCGATCCTTGGCTCTAACTTGCTGCTTAGGCAACTGAGTGTTGGATGTACAAACATCTCTATGAATTGTTTGTATGAGCATTCCTTTTGTTCCTTCATCACCAGCATAGTCCAAAAGATGACTGAATGCTTATTTCCTTTTCCATCTAGCTTTTGTAAGGCAATCTTGATGTTTTCTCCCTGAAAATATAAAAACATATAAACCATGACAGAAGCATATTTGAATACCTCCTTAGTGTAGAATTTGATAAACTACTCATGGATAGAATCTACAAGAAATTGGCTGAAGTTGAACAATATTAAAGGCTTGGAATCAACAAAGAAAATGGAAAGAAATCCTATAATTGTCCTATCTACACACTGATCTGAGTAATATCCAACAAGGTAGGAGATCACTATGATAATTTTCTTGGCTCTCTCAAGGAAAATAGAGGATGGATAGGGAGGACTTTTCTTTGGTAATCGGGCATCTTCTATTAAGAAAAGCTCAAGGGTTTTGGCTCTCTTAGCAAAGTCCAATTTCTAATACAATTCAACAAGTGCTTCATGGGAAAGAGGAGTGGCATTCTCTACTATAGGAGCCTCCATCATTTGGTCTATAGCTTGGGGAGTGATAGTGAATAGAATTTCTCCAGTGGGGGTAGTGATAGCTCTTTAGCTAGGCAGATAGCAAGCATGACACTTCCTAACAAATTCTGGGGTGTTGTGGGTATGGGGAAAAATATATTGGGGCAAATTAGATTCCCACAGTTGAAAATCATCAGAATTATCTATATATTTGTCCTCGAGCTAGCAATACATCTCAAAAATCTCCAATTCACAGAGAGTTTCATGGATCTTATAGTCTATGTCTGCCAAAGGGATGTGGTGAAAATCAATGGGAGGGTGGATCAGAGGACTCACAGGTTCTTCTAGTCCCTTGTATTTTGGAGGCATGATTGGATAAAACTAAGGATAGTGGTGAAAATTGGATTACAGGCTTACAATACACAAAGAGGACTTGGGATTTGCAGACAAAAACAAGGTAATGGCCTAAAATTCGGTTAGCTAGCAATGTCCCCGACATGGTGAAGTTTTTGTAGTTCGATCTGGTACACTTGTAACATAGCAATAACAGTGGCAATGTGAAAGTCAGTAATTGGCAAATGAGTGAAAGGAAGGATTATATAACATTCTGGTTTTCCCGTTGATGGTGGCGCAGGTCCATTGAATTTATGGTTAAGCCATTTAATTGCCCAATAGTTTCATTTTGGAGGGAGCGGAGGTGATTGGAGGGATCAACGGGCAGATGACTTGTCGGAGGATGAGTGGTGGGATTGTAATGGATAGAGGAGTGGTATCTAGAGGCAAAGAAATTGCTTTTTGGAGGGTGGGGAGGCGGTTAATGGTTTCACTTGAGGGGGGTGTGAAATGATATGGGGCTAACACGTAGCGGTAGGCACAGTTTCGCATACTGCCAATTTTGGAACCCCCCAGATGGTAAAGTTCGGATGGTGAGGGGGACCGAAACACACTGTGGGTCATCTGATGTTGAGATGTGGGCGTGGATGAGGGGAGAAGCGGTGGGATGTTAAGATGATGTGACAGGCATTTCGATGGGGTTGAGAAGTTTATTTAATGCATAGCGGGGGGTATTATTGGAGTGTATGGTGGGGTAGGGGAGTGGATGAAATAGATAGAGGAGGAATGAATTCGGGGTAATGAAACTTAGGGAAAGGGGAATAATATATCAAATTATTTGATATATCCGACTTTAGAATAAAACTTCAATTCTTTACCTTTTTTTTTGTAGCAGAGGAATCGGCAACTGGGACAACCTCGCAACTCGCGTGACACGGAGTCGATTCTAGCCACCACCACTATAACCTCTGGGCTTCGCGCCTTGCCCGCTATAATGCGTCACCAATGTAAGTCCAAGGGATTTGAACTCGTGACCTTCAATACGGAGTCCGCTTACTACGAACTTCACCGCCATGTAATTACCCAACTCGCCTACCCCGTGGGGCTTGAATTATTTACCTTTGCTCTGCACATGAAAATAATATTTAACATTGACTTTAGGATAAAATCTTCATGTTTTTCCTCTAACCACCATAGTGCTTCTACCTACCCTTTTGCATTTGAATTCTTTTTCTAACCTAAAATTTTCTCTTCTTGTTTTGCAGGGTGCATTTAAACTAGCAGGACCAAATCACTTTTCTTTTATGAAAGTCTACCTTATCCTATGACTTATTTCGCCATTGACTTAGATTAAATTGTTGAGTCAATTTTATTTCTACCTAGCTAGTGATTTACCAAGATTAAACTGTTTGGTAAATCTTCATTCACTAACGTATTGAACAGAAATTTAAATGTGTTCAATCATGATTAAACTTTATGACCTTAATAGAATTTCAGTCATTGTGGCATTCAAAAACAATTCGCACACAGCCTTATTTGAAAACACAGTAAAGAACTAACTTATCAATAGTGGCACTTGGACTTGTAGCACTTTCAGTATTATTTTCTATTTTTTCTTTTGTGGGGTTCTTATTTCCATTTTTTCTTATTTATTTTTTAACATACCCTCTTTTTATTTTATTTTTTCTATTTTTGGAAATCATTTGAATATTGAAACTATGTAAAATATGAAATCAAAAATACAAAATATTCAGTCACCTTGAGATCCTATAATTTATAGGACCCTAACAGTAGCTCCAGCTGGGGATGGCACTTCTCTGAGTGAATTGTCAAGAACATATGATCAGTAGCCTTGCGTACTTCATGTCTGTAATGTCTTCATCTGATTTCTTTGTTGTTTAAGATACTTTTGGTAGCTCATCAATCCAGACTTAGGGCCTTCACTACGGGCTTCAACCTTTGTTAATAAGTTACCCAATCAAAACCATAAGGACTATGATATTTAAAATGATGAAAGGAAAATTTGCAGGCTAAGAAAAGTAGTGTTTCAACGTCCTTCCATTGATATGACCTCCAGGTATCTCTACTCCATCTAGGTCCTTAAGGTAGAATGCATTATTTCCCTTGAAAGCATGAACAATATATGGCCCGTTCCAAAGATTATCAAACTTGTCATTTTTTCCTTTGTCTTCTCTCCTTGAATCCCATCTCAAAACTTGGTCTTCAATGTTAAACTCATCATCTTTTGTTCTTCTGTTAAAGATATTTTTAACATTTTCTTGAATAACTTGGGTCTTGTTGTATATTTCCTCCCTAGACTTCTACAACTAGATAGTTTGATTAATCCTTCTATGTACATCATTGGGTTCATCTTGCACTTCTTGAATGATCTTCATGACTGGAACTCCTAAGGAGGATGGAAAAACTACATCCATCCCATATACCAATTAGTATGGTGACATGCGAATTGATTTTTTAGTAGGAAGCATGTCAACCCAAAGTGCATTGACCAGCTTGTTGTTCCAAGACCTTTTGTTGTCCTCTAACAACTTTTTGATTATGTTTACCAAGATTTTGTTTGAGGATTCAGCCAGCCCATTACCCTGAGGGTAATAAGCTATTGAATGTCCCAGAGTGATGTGGTATTTATGGAAAAATTCAACCATACTTTTAGATTTAAAGGCTGCAGCATTATCAATGATGAGTTTTCTAGGACAACCAAATCTAGAGAGGATATTAGTCTCAAGGAATTTAATAATGATAGCATAAGTGGCATTTCTAGAAGGGGTGGCCTCTTTCCACTTGGTAAAGTAGTTAGTGGCTATAAGAATCCACTTATGTTGGGCAGAGGAAGAGGGATGAATTTCACCAATGAAATCCAATCCCTGTTGTTGGAAGGGGGTTTCAACAGAGATAGGCTTTAATGTCAAGGGCAACAACTTTCTCTTTCCCTCAAAAATCTGGCATTTACGACATGAGGTGACTTGTTTGCGAATGTGAGGGAGAAGGGTATGCCAACAAAAACCAGCTCTAAGGATTTTATTGGCAATGGTTTTCCCATAAAGGTGTCCACCACAGTCACCTTCATGGAATTCCTGCATAAATTTATTAGCATCATCCTTCAACAAGAATTTAAGTAAAATACCCCCAACATCTTTCCAATACATTACATTGTCTTTAATGAAAAATTTAACTTCTTTTAACTTCAAAAATATTTCCTTTGTTTTTGTCAAACCAGGAGGACCATTTAAATTAAATAAAATAAAAAATCAAGTCTGCATACGAGGGTGAGTTTAGAAATGCCTCATCAATTTGTGGAGTCACTTGTTCCTCTTGATTATCTAATGAATCAATCAAGTTAATGTCTAAAGCATGGAAATTTGACTTAGCCATCAATTTGGCTAGTCCTTGACCTTTAATTAACTTGGTGGGCTTGATTTCTAAGTCGTATTTCAAAATGATAGCAATCCATTTGCCTCGCTTTCCATTAGGCCCATTCTGTGTCAAAATGTCCTTAACCACTGCATTAGTTACATAAGAAATAATATGGGAAAGAAAGATATATAATCTAAACTCTTTTATTGCTTTAACTTAATCAAAGGCATGTTTTTCCATAATATTGTATTTCAAAGATGCGTCTCTTAAAGATTTACTAAAGAATGCAATGGGCTGCTCAAAACCTTCACTATTTTTTTGCAGTAAGACTACTACAATAGTGTGTTCAGAAGCAAAAGAGAATATTATGAGATCTTTTGTAAAATCTGGGTTGATCAATATTGGTGCTTTGGTCAATGCATGTTTAACTAAGTCAAAGGATTTTTTAGCCTCAATAATACACTTGATTTCAGAATCCTTTTTAAGCATGTTTGTTATATTTCTAAGAAGTTTTTCCAGGTTAGGAATGAATCTCCTTAGGAAATTGATTTTTCCAATAAAAGATTGCAGCTCTTTGATGTTTCTTGGATGATTGGATTTTAATATTGCTTCAATTATGTTGGGATCAATCCTAATTCCATCCTTGGAAATAATGTGACCAAGAATTTTTCCTTCCTCAAGACCAAACAATGTCTTGTTAGGATTGAGTGAGATGCCAAACTTCCTATATTTTTCAAACATTCTTCTCAAATGTGCTAAATGTTCCTCATCAGTTTTAGAATAGACTATAATGTCATCTAGATAAATCACAATAAAATGGCCAATTTCATCAGAAAAGGCAATATCCATTTATCTTTGTAAAGTGGCTCCTGCATTCATTAAGCCAAAGAGCATTTTCACATATATGAAAGTGCCCCATGGTGTACTGAAGGAAGTTTTATCCTGATCATCAGGATGCACTAAGACTTGGTTGTAACCTGAGAAACCAGCTAACAAGGAAATCCTACTAGACCCTACCACCCTTTGCAATATATGATCCATTTTATGTAACGGGTAGTTGTCTTTAAGGGATACCTTATTTAGATTTCTGAAATCAATACATAGTCTGATTTCTCCAGTTTTCTTTCTAGTAGGAACAATGTTAGACACCCATTTAGAGTATTTAAGGGGAAGTATAATTTTAGTATTATACATCCTTTTTACTTCTTTCTCAATCAAAGGCATTAGGATAGGATTTATCCTACAAACTTTTAGTTTGAATGGTTTTTTATCTTCCTTGATTGGGATTTCATGTCGTATGATGCTACTGTCATATGATTTTAGATCCTCATAACTCCAGGAAAAGACATCTATGAACTCTTTGGAAAGGGCTATGTATCGCTGCTTTGTGATAATAGGAAGTGATTTTGAGAGTTTTATCATTTTGGGATTCTGGTCACTACCTATATTGCATTCTTCTATGTCTGTCCCTGTGGGTTCCATTTTTGGCTTCTTTACCACATCATTAAAATTGAAAAGTTCTTATAATGGAACTAAACCCCTAGGTAGAACGTTATCCTTAAGGTCTAGTACTTCAAATTCTTCCTTTTTTGGATCTATTTCGTGCAATTCTAATTTATGTACATCTTTATTCACTTAAATATTTACATCTGAATCATCAAGTTGTTTATCTATACTAACATATTCAATGATATGGTTTCCTACTTTACAGTCTGAATTCAATAATATGATCTTATACTTCACAGTCTGAATCTATGCTATTGTCTTCATATTCCTCCTTGGATTGCAAAAAAAATTCAATCTACTTATCACTTCCAAATTCCTGCCAATGTCTCATATTATCAGGTACAACAGGATGATGTTTAACCTCCACTATATATTGTTTGTTTAGATGAGGAATTTTACATGTTCTAGCTGAAAAAGCTAAACCATTAGCCAAGACATTCTAATTTATAGGAACAACAACAAGATCATATTCTTCAAAAGTTCTTAAAAATTCAAGGACAAAATTCCTATAGTTTCTCAGCCTAGGATGTTTTGCAACATATTCTCCCTTGATCTGTTTAATAATTAATTCAGAATCTCCCTGAACTACAATTCTTTTAGCACAAACTTTTTCAATAATTGTAATCCTAAGAGAAGTGCCTCATATTATGCTATATTATTGGTGCAATGTAAATTGAGTTTATAGGAATGACCTTCTACATGATTGTCCACTAAATTGGACACCCAAACACCATCCCTTGAACCTACTTTACTACAAGAGCCATCAAAGCTCATGTTCCAAAAAGGTTCAGTTTAGTTTTTCGCTGCACAATTAGAGTTTCATTTTCCTGTTTTTTAATCAATATCTTTTTTTGCTTGAATGACCTGTGCATCAATGCCTTCATCATTATAAAGAATAAAAGAATCAAGGCTAGAATGAACAGAGTAGAGAGGGTAGTTATGTGGTTTATCTTGACTGTTGACCATATACTTCATTAAGGTTCCCTATTTAGTCTTCTCTATTGACCCAACACTGGTATGGTAGCATAAGTCATGTCCATTTTCAGGGTTCCTTATAATTTTGCTCCCCATGAGTGTGCCAACAACATGCCATACTTTGGGGGAATGTATGCAACCACTATATCTAGCACTAGGATTTTAGGAGGGATTTGGGATAAAGTAACACAGAGGTCTTTGATAAGACCTGGGCATTTGAATTTTCTTGAATCAAAGGAATACAAATCTTTGTATTGTCTACTGATGTCTAGCCCTAGTTTTTCCATGACTACTTTGGGCATTAAATTATGGGATGCATCTGAATCTAGCATGGCATTATGAAGAATTTTATCATGAATATTCAAACTGGTATAAAATGGAGGGACTTCTCCTTTGTGTGACTTGCCTTCTACTGCTGGCCCAATAGGAGCTCAGGTTGGTCATCACTTAAATTTACATCATCAGTTTTCTCCCCAATGTTTAATGCCTTCAAGACCTAAGTCCTTTATACATTCTTGTTGACTAATTCAGTTAAGGGGATAGAAATATTCAACTTTGCAAGTTCATTTTCTATACTAAATGGTGTTTCATTTTTAGGTAGATTTGAAAAATCAGACTTATCAACAATTAGTTTTATGGCCAATTCAGTTTTTGGGCTAGTAGAAGGTAAATCAGTTTGAGTATTTCTAGAAGAATTATCAATTGCCTTATTTATAATAGGTTCTGCAGGCTTCTTTCCAAGATTATCTGTGGATTTCTTAGGGGGATTTTCTGTTGTTTTCTTGGGATCAGAATTAGAGACCTTTTTAACAGGATTTTCAACATTATTTTGATTTGTAGTATCTTGATTTTTATTACTTCTAATATTGTACTTCCTATGGACTTCCATTATGGCATTTTCAAATCCTTGTTTCTATTCCTGTAACACTTCAGAATCCATTTTAGTCTAGGCTATAAGAAAAAGTTATTGTTCCTCCTGAGTGAGGAAAATTGCTTCATCCTCACTTATCCATAACAAATTAATTTGGTTATCATCCAAATATTCCACAATATTCCCATCATAATCTGTGTAATTTTCTTGAAAAGGAGGTCAAATCTGTTGATCTAGTCCCTTTTGCTCTCTTTGTTTAATTTAGGGAGTATTTCTTCTAAAGTTTTGGTTTCTGGTTTGTTGGACATTTTGGTTTTGACTTGTTTGATTTACTACTCTGACTAGGTTATCAATCTTATGGTCAACAACAGAAGTAGAAGGTTCTTCTTTTATGGTTATTCTACATTCTGACTTCAATTTGGCTTTTTTGGCTGACATGTTGGGTTCAACTTTAATTGCATTTGCTTGCATTTCTTCCAAAGTTTCTAGGTATCTTTCCCTAAGTTGATACTTCATATCTACATTGAAACCATCTAGAAAATCAATCAAGGCTAGACTAGGGGAGGACTTGATGTCTTGTGGGATGACATTGTAAACAATATTGAATCTTTCACAATATTCTTCCACAGTTTCATTGGGTTTTCTTTTTAACCTTTTGTATTTGTTTAGGAGTTGAAGTGGGTTCTTCTTGATCTCCAATCTAGCTAAAAAAGCTTGATGGAAAGTAGCAAGGTTGGCTATAATTCCTGTAGGTAAACCCCTAAACAACTTCTTCACATCACCTCCTAAGCTCTGGGAAAACAATGTCATTTTAACATCTGCCTCATCCACTTCTTGGAGATAAAACACATCATCCATCCTATCTATGTGATGTTGGGCAGTGTAAGAACCATTATTATCAAAGGTCACAATTTTGGATGAATAATCTGTAGGCATAACATTTAGCTGGCTTGGTAAAACCAAGGGTGCATACCTTCCTGCCATAACTATCCTAGTAGATTGAGTTGAGGATGGACCTACTGGAGGTGTAGTCTGGATAACTGCAGGGATAGTAGGTATAGTAGTTTGAGAAACCAGAGGTAGGGAAGTTGAAACTATAGAATGAGTAGGATTGGGAGGCTGTAAATGTACAGACTGAGGTGATTGACTAGACAAAGAGGTTGCTATAACAATTAAAGTAGAGCATTCAGTGGACTGCTGAATAAAAGCTTCTTCTATAGCTTGGTCCAATATTGAAACTAGAACTTGTAGTTTGGAAAATTGTTGTAAAGGTTCAAGATCAGAATTTGATTCAAGGCCATGGGCTTGGGAGATATACGGTTGCAGTATGGATTTATCTATGACAACTTAATCTATGAAAGCCTCAGACTTAGATCTAAACAAACTTTGTTGAAAATGAAAATCAAATTCTATATCTTGTAAAGTTTCAAACTTTTTTGGAAGAGAATTAGATCTTGACAAAGGAGTATTTTCCATAGGAGAATTGAATCTAGACAGGGGGCTATTGCTACCTTGAATCTCAGTAAAGCTTTTTTTTCTCACCAGTTTCTCAGGGTCATCTACAATTTTAGCAGGGTTGGAATCAGGATGAGATCTGGTATAAATTCTTTTGGGAGCCAGGGTTATGAAAAATCATCACACAAAAATCAAAATCAAAATCAGAGATACAATAGATATTTACAAAAAACAACCTTAGATCATGTATTTCATATGGATAAAACAATTGCTTACTAAAATAATGATTTTAAACCAGGGAATAATAATGTTTTGGATTAAAATTTATTCTTCCCCAGAATGGTCGCCACTATGTTATCGTTCTGTATTTTTGAATTTGTGGGAGTAAATTCATTGAACAACATCAAACCACTTTTGAATGTTGGGATCTATCCCTACCAACTTCAAAGAGGGCTCTCTTTTTACGATTTAACTTGGTTTTTAGGTTTATTTTAGGCTAGTTATGATTATTCTTGGTTGTTTTTTTTAATTTGGTTGATTGGTTGGTTGATCTGATCAAATCACTTTCTTTCCATTGGGCTATGGAGTCAAATAAAACTGGATGTTGCACCAAAATTTCAAAGGAATAATCACAGCGAAAGCTAGCTAGATTTGCTAGATCTTTTAAATTAAATTATGGAATGGAGAAAAGGTGTGCTTCAGCATGGATTGAAAAGCATTTAAGAATTTCTCCATCAGACTTTTAGAAGAAAACATACAGATTGTAAACCCAATCCAAATAAGGTGTTCAAAAACATATCTTATTTTTCACATGTCTTGTTTTACAATTAGATTCAGATGCATAACACAAAGATAATAAAAATGAAAACAAAATTATAGCAAGAAAAACATCACTAGTATTTTGTAACACAAGTATCCTATGAAGAGTCTTTTTATTAATGGTGCTCTAGTAGCGCGGAAAGAGTATGATACTTGATAGAAAGAGTTACAATGTTCAGGAACTAACCTCAATACTTTGACAGAATGAAGTATTTAAACAAAATTTACAAAAACTTTACAATTAATGCCTCATTGACATGGAATTCTATTATTAACTTCAAACTAAAAGAAATAAAATAATGTGATCAAAAGAGATGAATATGGTGAAGCAATCTAGACATCTAGCACTGCTTTGGTGGAGAACAGTTGCTGAGTCGCCACTATTTGGGTGTTGCGCTGGTGAAGCTGACTTGTTCTTTTAATCCTAGAAATCACATAGCTTATTTCATCATTCCTCATCTGGAACGGTAATTTTTTTTACCTTGCAGTAGATCTAATATACCTTAGTATACTGAAGAAAGTGGGTTTCACTACAAAAATGTGTTTTACCTCATGTTGGATGAAACTCATATTGTTGATAGCTTCATAAAAAGCTCTCCCTGTCATAGCACCTTTGATGTGGGAAGACTGGGTTGTGTCCTTTGCAATGTCTTGGAGCTTCTTCTTGTAATCTTCCCTGGTCATTAATTTGTCATTGATCACAAATAAAGAAGGCATACCTTTCTTGTTTAAAGCTTCTATTCTAGTGAAAAAATTGTTAACTACTACCTCCAAAGTGTGACATTTCTTTGTCAGCTGCACAACCAAGTTCTTCTTTGTTAGAACTTTCTTTACTTATAGTATTGTTTATGTTTTGTTATCTACTCGCAAATCATCTAACTCATATCTATTTTTGGAATTGAAAAACTTTATGATGTTGTTGGTTGTGGTAGGCATTTCTCCCAATTCAGCATTGATAGTAATGGTTTGCTTGGCTTTTTCCATGAACTCTTTCTGTTCAAATATAATCTAGATACACGACCAGATTTCATCTATTTCTTTAATGATATTGTTCCATATATTTTCTTTGACTTGGGCCAATGTGTGGCCAATAGAGGACTCAGTTGTTGACTTCCTTCATATTTCTACCTGGTTTTGAGCTCTTTGTAGCTCTGCTGCATGGAAAGTCTCAGTCTTTGTCTTCTGATCTTGTAGAAGATTGACTTGAGCCTGCAATATTTTGATTTCCTCAGTCTGGAGAGACATGTTTTGTACTGCATTTTCCAATTGATCAAAATATTCCCCTATGCTTGTTGTAGAAGATGTATTTGTAGGAATTGTTGTGATAGGGAGTGCTTCCAGAGGGGCAACAACCATTTTGGCAGCTTGCTCCTTTTCTTTGATCACCTTTTCCATCTCTGTCTCCATTTTCTTCAACTATGCACTCTGATCCATGATGAAATTCATCATATCATCCTTTTGTGTCTCTGTTTCTTGAATTCCCTTGGCCAGAGGTTCTTCTATGGCTGGTAGCTTCAACTACTTCCTTAATGCTACTATGTCTATATTATTTTTCCTGACAAGCTCTTTTTCAGCATTGGCATTAGCAGGATCATAACCTACTTTGATCACCAAGTCCTCCAAAACTTTGATCCTTGTGTCTTTGACAAGTGAAGAGACCTTCTCCATCTTCAATTGTGATTGAGCATTGACCAATGTTACCTGCAATTTAGACAAACTCATAGCAGTGTTAGTGAGTGTATATGAAATCATCTGCCTAGTTTGCTTGTGCATCTCCATTTGGTCAATGGGATGGATGCCTTTCACATCAAATTCAAATGATGTCTTCTTGTAGTTCGATGTTACCTTGGGCTAGGGAATCTGTGCTTGGAGGAATGCCATTTGCATTACCTTTCTCTGAATCAAAGTCTGACATCAACCTACTTTGAGAACTATAAGTCAACTTCCCAAACTGAGTGTATGTTTTAATATTCAAGGCTTCATTCCTCACTTTAATCTCCTTAAAAATATCAAATATAATTTTTTTGTGTCCACTGTGGTAGATGTGTTGGTCTGCATAACCTACTACTAATCTTGTGAAGTTGTGGAGGTAGTGGGAGAAAGTGTAGTTTTATCACCCACTAATCTGGAAATAAGTGGCTCTTTAGTGGTGATAATATTCTCCTGCTCTGAATCCTTGCTAAGGCTTAATTTGGAACTGAGATTTGCCTTTTTCCTGTATATGATTTTGAAGCTTTCATTGAAAATATCAGTCCCTAAAGGTGACTCTTCTTCTCTTCTCGTCTTTGTTGATTTCTCCTTTATGATAGGAGTCTGCATTATGGAGGATGACACCAGCTGCTCCTCAACCTCTTGTAGGGTGTTCTCATTCCATTCTAGCTAGTTTTTATATCTTTCAATAACCAGTGTGGCTATGTGAAAATAAGCAGTAGACTTGTTTTCTACCCTTAACTTAGAAATGACCCCTAATGGATCATATGACCAGGTGAAACTAAGGCTTAACTGCATCTCTTTCAGTATCTTATCTGCTTCTTCCCCTACTGCCCTGTTGTTGCAAATGAAAGGTCATATTTGTGTTTTTATTTTTAATTGGGACTTTTTCTTGGCAGCTACAAAGTGGATCTCATCCATATTGAGCATTTTCCTGATGTATTCTAGAGCAAAAATCATCATTGGGAGGAATTTTGGCATCTTAAAAGGGGAAATCTCACACCCAAAAATCCTTAGTTCTGTATAATTCTAATAGAAGTACCAATCCCTTGTCTAGACTTGGTCTGATAGCTGCAAAACTTTCTTAATTTCTTCATTGATCCTTGGCTTTGACCTGCTACTTAGGCGACTGAGTGCTAGATGTACAAACATCTCTATGAACTATCTATATGAGTATTCCTTTTGTTAATTCATCACCAGCATAGTCCAGAAGATGACTAACTGCTGATTCTTTTTCATCTAGCTTTTGTAAGGCAATCTTGATGTTATCTCCCTAAAAATATAAAAACATATACACCAAGATAGAAGCATATTTGAATGCCTCCTTAGTCTAGAATTTGATAAATTGCTCATGGTTAGAATCTGCAAGAAATTGGCTGAATTTGAACAAGATTGAAGGCTTGGAATCAACAGAAAAAATGGAAATAAATCCTATAATTGCCTCATCTACCCACTGGTCTGAGTGATAGCTAAGGAGGTAGGAGATGACTATAATAATTTTCTTAGCTCTCTCAGGGAAAACAGAGGATGGATATGGAGGAATTTTCTTTGGTAATGGGGCATCTTCTATCAAGAAAATCTCAAGGGTTTTGGCTCTCTTAGCAAAGTCCAATTTTTTATACAATTCAACAAGTGCTTCATGGGAAAAAGGAGTGGCATTCTCTACTGTAGGAGCCTGCATCATTTGGTCTATAGCTTGGGGAGTGATAGTGAATAGAATTCTAGTTTTCCCATTGATGGTGGCATGGGTCTGTTGAATTAATGGTTAAGCCATTTAATTGCCCAACAATTTCATTTTGGATGGAGTGGAGGTGATTGGTGGGATCAACATGCAGATGATGTGGTAGAGGGTGAGTGGCGGGATCTCAACAGATAGAGGAGTAGAATCAGGAGGCGGAGAATCTTCTTTTCGGAGGGGGTGAGAAGCAGTTAATGGTTTCACTTGAGGGGGTGCAAAATGATATGGGGCTGACACGTAGCGGTGGAATAGTTTCGAATACCACCCATTTCGGACCGCCCCCCCCCCCCTCTCGATGGTAAAATTCAGATGGTGAGGAGGGCCGAAACACAATGTTGGTCATCAGATGTTGAGATGTAGGTGTGGATGAGGGGAGAAGCGGCGTGATGTTAAGGTGATGTGACGGGGCGTTTGGTGGGGTCAGGAAGTTTATTTAATGTGTAGTGGGGGGCGAATGATCAGAGTGTATGGTGGGGTAGGGGAGTAGATGAAATAAATAGCAGAGGAATGAATTTGGGGTAATGAAACTTAGGGAAAGGGGAATAATATATCAAATATTATTTGATATATCCAACTTTAGAATAAAACTTCAATCCTTTGCCTTTGCTCTACACATGAAAATAATATTTAACATTTGACTTTAGGATAAAACATTCATGTTTTTCCTCTAACCACCATAGTGCTTCTACCTACCCTTTTGCATTTCAACTATTTTTTTAAGCTAACATTTCCTCTTCTTGTTTTGCAGGGTGCATTTAAACTAGCAGACCCAAATCACTTTTATTTTATAAACATCTACCTTATCCTATCACTTATTTCACCATTGACTCATATTAAATTGTTGAGTCAATTTTATTTCTACCTAGCTAGTGATTTACCAATATTAAACTGTTTGGTAAATCTTCATTCACTAACCTATTAAACATAAATTTAAATGTGTTTAGTCATGATTAAACTGTATGACATGAATAGAATTTCAACCATTGTGGCATTCAAAAACAATTTGCACACAACCTTATTTGAAAATACAGTAAAGAACTAACTTATCAGTAGTGGCACTTGGACTCGCATCACTTTCAGTGTTATTTTCTATTTTTTTCTTTTGTGGGGTTCTTATTTCCTTTTTTTCTTATTTAATTTTTAGCATACCCTCTTTTGATTTTCTTTTTTATATTTTTGGAAATCATTTGAATATTGAAACTATGTACAATATGAAATCAAAAATACAAAATACTCAATCACCTTGAGATCCTATAATTTATAGGACCCTAACACCATACCAGGGTGAAAAGATCATATTTAAAGATAACTCTACCACCTAAGAAATTTGAACAGTTGATGAGATTCACATGCACTGATGACTACAATATGCTACCAGCTAGTGGCCTTAATGATGATGAGCATGACAGTGAAAATGAAATGCATGAAGAAGGATTAAATGAGATTCTTACAGGTTTCTTTGAGGATGGAAATAATGATGACAATAGTGATGATATGGTTGGCAGTAACAATGACAACATGGGTAATTACCACCAACATAGTGTTGACGATAACAACCTACTGAAAGACTCCATCAAGCAAGCAGCAAAGACACCTGTGTTCAAATCAGGTGCAAATAGAACCCCAAAACCAATATGCACATTAATACTATTAAAAAGTAAGTCACTATTTGGTTGCTCATACAAATGATTCACCACCCTATTGAAGTGAGTTGAAACCTATTTCTTACATTGCATTGTCAATTAGTCTACATAATTCATAAACATTCATCAACTTTGTTTAATAATATTTCTTTAAGGAGATTTTAAAACCATATATTGTATATGAATATTCGTAATATAGAATATTGACATATCAAACATGTTCATCATAAGTCAAGCATCCAATTGATATAATCTTTGGAAATCTTACAAGGCACTAAAACTAAAATATTTTCTAAATAGAATGTGTTGCCATCAACTTGTAAAGGTGCTCATGAGTTGTTGGTTGAGTTGGGGATTGAATATAAGAAAATTCGTTCATGTAAAAATGATTGCATTTTATACAAAGATGAATATCAAGACAAGGTAGAATGTCCGGTATGCAAAGAGAAGAGATATCGTACAGATGTCAAAGGTCCTACAGTTCCAAAGAAGGTTTTATGTCACATGCCAATTATACCTAGACTTCAACAAATGTTTTGTTGCAAGTCACTTGCACAATTGATGGACTGACATGTGAAGAATAGGAGTAAAGATGAATTCATGTGAATTATGGTCGGCTCCAAAGTATTGAAACACATAGAGGAAAAATGGCCAAAAAAAATTCAAAGATGAACCTCGTAGTATTAGGTTTGGTCTTGAAATTGATGGAGTGTGCCCATTCTCTTTCATGAGCTCAAATTATAGTGTTTGGCTAGTCGAATTGATAGTATACAATATTCCCCCATGGATGAGTGTTAGCAAGGAGCACCTTATGTTAACCCACATTGTTCCAAGAAAACATCAAGTTAAAAACATGGATGTTCATCTTCTTCTTTTTCTTAATGAGATGCAACTACTATGGAAAGGAATATGAATGTATGACATATCACATCCTCCATCAAATAGGTCCTTCATGTTGTATGGTGTGCTAGGTTGGACTATTCATGATTTTCCAGGACTTGGTTGTTGTTTCGGTAAGGTAATTTTTTTTACCTATTTACACTCATAATTTAAGGTCATCCTAACTTTCATACGTAGTTTTGTATTATTATTTTCATTTTGTTAACCACATTGATTGCAAGGCTTCAAATAAAGGGGATATTTGCATGTCCAAGATGTGCAAAACAATTTCAAGGGTGGTATTCTAAAGATATTCATAAATTTATTTATGCAAACAAGAGGGTTTTTCTATGACAAGATCATATGTTTAGAAACTGCCATAAGAATCATTTTCATGGAAAAGTTGAAAATAGAGGCCCTCCCACGATTATGGGTCTAGCTAATTGGTTTAAGAAGTATGAAGATGTTGAATTGAAATCTTGGCATGATTTTTTTGATGGGGGTGATTCTATTGAAGAACCAAAAAAAATTATAATTAAGATTGTAGAAGGGATGAAAAGGAAATCCATATTTTATGAGCTCCCATATTGAAAGGATCTATTATTATCTCATCTATCGGATCCCATGCACATCTTCTAAAATGTTCAATATTCAATTTTTCAACATATAGCAAGAAAAGAGAAGGACACCTTGTCTTGAAGGAGAGATATTGCTCTTTCACATACCAAATTTGATAGAAAACATTTGTGGCCAAATAGGGAAAACGAAAAAAATGCAGAAGCTCCATGGATTTTGAAAAAGAAAGAGCTAGACCAACTAAAAAATGCCATATGTTCAATAAGGACACCTATTGGCTATGGGTCATCATTAAATAAATCTTTTACAAATGATGGACATATCACAGGATATAAAACACATGATTTCATAATTTTATGAAGGTATTATATACCATCATTTAACATTTATTGGTAAAATTAATTAGGTACTAAATATATTCTGATATTCTATTATGTGACAAAAATAACTAATTATGATCTTTGATAGATGTGTTTGACAACATATCATGCGAATGGTAATTAGGGGGGATCCATGTCTTATCATTGACATGAGGAATTCCATAGGTCGATTTTCAACATTTGCAAGGTATGTGGTATGGAATGTTCATGTGTGAGAGATATAGAAATATTGTATTTCATTTTATTTTTTTCCTAAGGTTCATACTAATTTAGTATTCTTATATTAGGTGGGTGACATCCAAGGAGAACCATGAATTTGAAGTGCCAAAATGGAAGAAGGAAATTGCAGAAATTGTGCGTGTATTTGAGAAGGAGCTCCTTACAAGTTTCATGGACCTATAAGTCCATTTACATGTACACCTAGTCAATGAAATTGAATTGGAGCGGTCTCGTATCAATGAGGTGGATGTTTTTCTTTGAGAGGTATATGAAAACTCTAAAAATATATGTCTGAAAAAAGGCACATCTAGAGGGTTGCATGGATGAAGGGTATGTATTGAATGCAACAATTGTCTTCCTATGTGAAATCATTGGTAAGGATTTCGAAGATGGGCCACACTTCTAGGATTAAAAATGAGCATTAGACATTATTGATGGATAAAAACAACAATCTAATGGTGCTCAAGTAGAAATTAGTAAGTAAACTCATGATCATTGTGGTTGTTTTTATTGTGATTATTAATTTGCTCTGTAATTTATTTGTTAAATTCAAAACATGGACTTTGGAGTTTGAAATAAGCATGTTGACATGTAATAGGTGTAGATGAAAGTGTTATACTCTACAAGTTCATTATGTACAACATGGACTTTATGAACAAATGGATTAATTTGTATGATAAAAAGAGAGAAGTATTAGAAACAAGGAGACAATTTAAGAGATCGAACCCAAGGAATATCCCATTTCCTATTGATTTGCAAGGGGAATGGACCAAAGATTGCACACTAGAATGGGTTACTAAACAGATTCAAAATCAAATAGAAGATGCAAGTATAGACTCAAACATAACAGAATATGAAATCAGCATTTCTAGAGGATGTGAAAGAAAGGTACAGTTGGAATTTTACTGAATATTGTTTCTTTGCAGTCTTGACACTATTAACTATTTTAATATTCAACATTATATTTGTTTTAACCAAAATAAATGGTATTTCACATGCAAAGAAATATAAAACAATGTGGACATATGGTCTGTAGAAATTTCTCTATGGATCAGCTAGCTCTGATAGCATGTAGAAATTCCCATTGTAGATTAAACTGATTATGAAATGTACTAAAGCAAAATACTCAATCTACTTCTACTATCAAACTTGCGGAAGCTTAATCGATTTTGAGCAAGATCAAACAAAACACATATAACAAAGAAGAAGAATCAATACATTTGAAAACTCAAAAGAATATTCTAGGGAAAGCCTCAGCTAAAAGCCCGGCTATTTGTATTATCATACAAGTGGAAATATCTCAGGATTACACAAAGCTTTAGCTCTCAAGTTATCTAACTCTCAGTACAATCCCTCACTGCTGCTCATAGACAGAATAGACAACACATGTGCCTTCCTTCAGTCCTCCAAGCCTACTATTTACTTGCGCAATTTCTCCTGGGTCCTCCAGCTGCAATCTATGTGATTCTCACCTCACACAAAAAAATGACCTCTGAAATAACTGCGCAATCCTAAAGGAGTTAATTACTTCTGCATGGATGAGTTTCCTTTATAGGAAAATTCCTCCAACTGACATTACAATGTCCCCATCTTTAATCTCAACTGGGTCTCTGTCTGAACTGACATGCATGAGTTATTTAAGAGAGAATATTCAGTTATCTGGAGAACACTAGTTGCATGCATGCATGCATTAACTGACTGAACTCACAATTAGTTCCTCCAACTGTTTGGAACTAATTTAACTGGACTGAACTTAGTTAACTGAGCTAACTAATTACAACTCATCCTTATCTCCTTAACTAAGGGATAACTTCCTCAATCAAAGGGATAATTGTTGCATGTATTCACAAAGACTTCATGTTTGATTTTCTCCAACTAATTAACTCAATATGAATTAATTAATTATTTTTCAAACAGCTAGTGAGACTAAATTCGAATTTTAATTCTCAATTTTGATTCCAGGACAAATCAAAATTGGAATATATCTCGAAATGATATTTATAGCAATGTTATTTTTAACATTTCTACTGTTTGCTATTTCCAACAGAGTTGGAGTATATCCTGAAATGCTATTTATAGCAATGTTATTTTTAGCATTTCTTGTTGCTATTTTCAACACTCCCTCTCAACAAGAAAGGCATTCAACTCGAACCCAATCCTGAACCTTTGGAATGGTCTGCATGCAACACTTCTCTCAAGTGGTGTCACTCCAACAGCTCCAAAAACAAAAAATATACAACCTAAGTCAATATGATGCCTCTGTCATCAAAGTCTCTGACTGCTATTGCCTTTGTCGACTGAAAAACTCTGCACCTCTGTGCTCTTTAGTAACTGATTGTTCTAGCCTCTGTCACTTTGATCTTTGACTGCATCAATCACACGGATTCCTCTTGCTACATCTGTGTTGTTGTTGGTACTATCTCCCAACATGCATCTACACTACACCTCCTCTCATCATGTTGCATCGTGCTGCCCACTGTTGCATTGCAACTCAGTTACTCAGAAGCAAGTAACTGATCTCCCAACTGACCTCCCTATTGGGCTAGAAACACCCTCTGATGTTGAAGTTCCCTCTGCCACTCCATCTGCATCTGTCTCTACTCACTCGACCAATCTTTCTACTCCTTGTCGGAGCTCCCGTAGCAAGGTCTAATCAAAGAGGCTGGGTATCCTCCCCTATTTCAGCCTTCTTAGAACTATCTCTTCACATTGCCCCACCTCACACCTAGAAGTATGGCTGCATGTGATCCCTCTACCCAATTGGCTCGAAATTTCCCCCTACTAGAGGTCTATGCATGAATGGATGCCCCCACTCAATCTCCTCTTGACATCTACAGTTATGGCTACTCCACAACCTCCTGAAGCTACTTCACAAATTGTGGCTCCTCTTCAATTGTTTGAGACTTCTTCTAGCGTTGCATGTTAAGAAGTAATGTACTTTCCCTCTCAACCACCAAGTCTCTAACAGTTGCCTTGCTCCTCAAGGCCTTACATGCATCTTGAACCTCAAGAGCATACAGATTCTTGACTCGTGAACCAATCTACTTCACCTGTCTCGTGGTGATGTGTCTAAGGAAAACCATTCCCTTACTGAAGACAACATCGTAGCCTTTGTCCACCAGCATCGCGACCGATACCATGTTTTTTTTTAGTCCTAGCACATACTTCACATCAATCAGGGTGAAAATAGCTCCATGCTCCCTGTAAAACAGAACTGTACCTTCACCTGAAACATGGTACTTTCCATCATCGCCCATCTCTATGCACATCTGGAGGTCCTTCTCCTCCAAGGTACTGAATAAACTTTTATCACTGGTCATGTGGAATGAGGTTCCACTGTCAATATACCAAACACAACCCATCATCGATGACACCATGCATGTGAAGAGGGTAAAGTCCATTTCGAACTGAGAGGCTAATGCCTCACCTTCCGATCATCTAGAGGATCCCTTCTTGGACTTCTTCGATGGGAAATTAGCTGCATAATGTCCCATGTTGTGAATTTGGTTTGCACCTGCAACCCTGAACTTCAAACTTCGAATTCTTCTCAGTAAACTGTTCACAGCTATGATAACCTTTGCTCCGATACCATGTAGAACTTTTTCTACAAAACCTCACTCTGATACCATGTATAACTTCTGCTCTCTACACATCTTGTAGAGAAACTGTAGATTAAACTAATTATGCAATGTAATAAATAAAATACTTAATCTACTTCTACAATCAAACTTGCGGAAGCTTAATCAATTTGATCAAGATCAATCGGAACACATATAATAAAAGAAGAAGAAGAAATCATGCACATGAAACACAGAGGAATACTCTAGGGAAAGCCACAGCTAAAAACCCTGCTATCTATATCATCATACAAGTGGAAATATCCCATGATTACACAAAGCTTTAGCTCTCAAGCTATCCAACTCTCAATACAATCCCTCACTGCTACTCATAGATAGAATAGACAACACATGTGCCTTCCTTCAGTCCTCCAAGCCTGCTATTTCCTTGTGCAGTTTCTTCTAGGTCCTTTAGCTGCAACCTGTGTGATTCTCAATTCACACACAACACTGACCTCTAAATAACTGCACAATCCTGAAGGAGTTAATTCCTTCTGCATGGATGAGTTTCCTTTATAGGAAAATTCCTCCAACTGATAATACAATGTCCCTATCTTTAATCTCAACTGGGTCTCTGTCTGAACTGACATGCATGAGTTATTTATGAGAGAATATTCAGTTATCTGAAGAACACTAGTTGCATGCATGCATGCATTAATTGACTAAACTCACAATTAGTTCCTCAAAGTGTTTGGAACTAATTTAACTACACTTAACTCAATTAACTGAGCTAACTAATTACAGCTCAAATACAACTCATCCTTATCTCCTTAATTATGGGATAACTTCCTCAATCAAAGGGATCACTGTTGCATGTCTTCACAAAGACTTCATGTTTGATTTTCTCCAACTAATTAACTCAAGATGAATTAATTAATTATTTTTCAAATAGCTATTGAGACTTCTCAATTTTGATTCAAGGACAAATCAAAATTGGAATATATCCCGAAATGCTATTTATATCAATCTTATTTTTAGCATTTCTATTTTTTGCTATTTCCAACAGAGTTGGAGTATATCCTGAAATACTATTTATAGAAATGTTTTTTTTTAGAATTTCTTGTTGTTATTTTCAACATGGTCGACATTATCATGTAGAATGTGTAGATGTAAAGAGACAATCCTTCGATTGGGGCATCATGGTTGACTTCAAGCAATCTAGCTCAAAAGATAAGAATATTATTTAAGGGAATCTACAATATGTTGGGAAAATACAAGAAATTATTGAGTTGGAATACTATTCTTTTAAATGTTGTATTTTTAAGTGTAGTTGGTATGAAGAATTTAAGAGGACACAAAGACATGATACCCATATTGGATTTTTTTCTATAGATTCCTCAAAGTTCCTACCTAAGGATAAGGAGCCTTATGTTCTACCAATTCATTTTGAGCAGGTATTTATTTAACTCAATGAGTTCGAAGCGATAGTGATCAATAATATATTAATACATTGTTTACTGTGAATATATACATGTGTTTATTAATCAATAAAATTGTTATAACGTATCTCTAATATATGTATGTACTCATTCATGTGCAGGTATTTTTCTATGAAGATATTCTGGACCCAAAATGGATATTTTTCATACATTATGATCCAAGATTAAGGCATGTATTTGATGATACATTATTGGATACCGAGAAAAACAATGATGACCAACAAAATGAGAGAGAGAGAGATTAGAGAACATCGAAGAAATTGACATCCATGATGATGTTGAAGATGGTTATGTTTAGGCACAATAAGACAAAATTAATATAGAGTTACATGACGTTACGAAAGAAAACAATATGTATGGTATATAAAATGATGATCCAAATACATTTGGTAGAAATATGGATGGTCTATAGTCATATTTAAATGATGATGAAGATGATGCAAGTCAATACAATGATGAAGATAATAGTAACTACTTGAATGATTATATGGACATTGACAATGATACATTAGATGACATTGTTGCATACAATGATGTTAAAGACTAAAACTTCTAAATTTTCAGAATTATTTGTAATCCATGTTTAAAAAATGATGATTCTTATAGCCTAAACTTTGAAATGCTTCAGTGTTATTTGTGTCAATACAAATGACCTATTGTAGTATCATTAAAGTGTTCAAGATATGGTATGAATTGTCAGTAGAAAAAATTAGGTTACTTGAATGCTTCTTCCATTCATTTTGTATCAACATATGTTCGTCAAGACATAAAATCTAATAAAATATTAATTCTCATATCTCACAATGATTTGAATAAGCAACTTTGTTAACTTCATTATTTTTATATTGTTTTCATTTTAATGTTGGTCGACCCGCTCTTACATTAGTTATCGATCTAGGTAGGCTTTAATTTTTACAAGACTGTCGTGCAAAGTCTATGCTAAGGCAAATGATGAGTAGTATAAAATAATATTAACCCAAATTCATTGCACACATTCTCTCAGCAATCAACAAAGTTGGTATACACTCCACACAGATTCAATGTGAAGAAATACTGCAGAACAAGCTACATTGGCATTCAACTACTCTAACAACACTCCTTAAATCCATCACTCATTCAATCTACACACATAAAAGGAAGTGTAATCCAAACTATAACAACAAAGTAAATAATTCACTCCCACACTAAACTAAAGGTCCCATCCAGTGCTTAAGTTGTCACGCCAGCCAAAGCTTACTACAATTAATAAAATTACACACAAAATTAACTATAATAGCAGCAGTAACAACAATCACATAAATGAGAAATATTTATGCAATCTATCATTCAACCACTCTCATAGCACTCCTGAAAACAATCACTCATTCAATATGCACACATAAAAGGAAGTACAATCCAAAGTGCAACAACAAAGTAAATAATTCACTACCACACTAAACTGAGGGAACGGTCCATGACTTAAGTTGTCACACCATCCAAATATTATTGCACTTAATTAAATTACAAACAAAATTAATTGTAACAACAATAGTAACAAGAATCACATAACAAAAAAAATTATGCAATCTTTCATTCAACCACTCTCACAACACTCTTGAAAACCAGTGACTCGTTCAATCTACACACATAAAAGGAAGTGCAATCCAAACTATAACAGCAAAGAAAATAATTCATTGTCACACTAAACTAAGGGATCGGTCTAGGACTTAATTTGTCACACCATCCAAAGCTTACTATAATTAATTAAATTACACATAGAATTAGATATAACAAAAAAAGTAACAATAATCACATAACTGATAAATATTTATCCAATTTGTCATTCAACCACTCTCACAACACTCCTTAAAACCATCACTCATTCAATATGCACACATAAAAGGAAGTGCAATCCAAATTGTAACAACAAATCAGGTAATTCACTGCCACATTAAATTGAGGGACCCATCTAGGACTTAAGTTGTCCCACCATCCAAATCTTACTGCAATTAATTAAATTACACACAGAATTATCTGTAACAGTAGCAGTAACAACAATCAATTAACTGAGAAATATCTATGCAATTATGTATTTCACTCTAACTAACTAGTGATCCATGCTAAGAAGGAGGGCCCTTCCTCCTCAACAGGGGCTGGTGTACTAAAAAACACACAAACTACTCAAAGGAAATTATTGAACCGCAAAATTGAGATTTTCAGGATTACAAAGCTCTGGTGTTTCCCCTTTCCAATCCTATTCTCCAATTCTTCGCTCTAGCCCTCCTAGGAGAACAATCTTCTCTTTTATAGATCTTGATTACAATGAAAATATCATCATGAGAATATTTTGAAGCTCATGTGATCTTAAAATAAAACAATATCTCAACAATTACACAATGATTTCCATGGAAGGGATAAAACTATAAAATTTATTTTAATTACAAATAGATTTACAAAATATCTCAACCAAAATGATATGGATGCTCCACAAATATCTCCAAGTGATGAGTTGTTTCTTTTGACTTTTGTGCGCTCCTAAATCCAGTCTAATTAGGAAAGGCAACACGTACTTAATCAACTTTCTATGTAACATCAACAGCTCCTGGAACCTTAATTAATCCAAATCGGTATAGGAACAGAAATGTAATCCCATAACAGCAAGCTTCGACATACCTTTCAAGCCTCAAACAACCCATACATCAGTTTTATGATAAAAATATCCTAAGAAAGTAGTTATAATGTCAAATTATAAGTAGAATTGGACTAATAGAGTGACAATTGAAAAAGGGCATACTTAGGTGAATAAGGGTTGTTATATTAATAAGATATGGTCACGTTGGCCAAAAAGGGATAAAAGAAATAGGAAAATAAGTAAAAATATGACAATTTTGTGACCCAACATCTCCCCTAGCTTAAGCTTTTACATGTCCTCATGCAGACTCATGTCACTGATTCTTGACATGTTGAGAGTGAACTTATGTGAGGTTGTACTTTCCTGCAATTTATTCACCTCTGGCCCTATGTCCTTGAGAAATAACCAATTCTCCCTCCCAACACTTATCAGTAATAATATATGGATGTTGATACCAATGAGTCGGTAACCAAACAAGAGGCAACTTGAATCTAAGTCCTATCCATTCTACACTAATATTCCTAATACAATCAACATACTGATGAACTCTGGAAACTGCTTGCTCAAAATTCTGATAGCAATAGGGGTCTCCCTTCTTCAATTCTTTTTGTGAAAGATCCCATCTCAACTTGCTTCCTTCTAAGGCACTAGTTCTCATTCCTTGTATATTTATCTAGCATCTCCATAGAACTGATTCTTGATGGTCCATCAACAATGTCTTAGTGACTGGAAACACCATATTTTATTGTATTTGTATGAAAAATCTTCAATTGAACCAGGTTCTCCTCTATTAAACAGGTCTACCCATTATTCATTAGTTGTTACAAATATCATGTGCAACTTTCCAGTTTATCTGATTTTGCATAAAAGAAACAAAAGCCTAGAGTTGTACATCTCCCACATAGGGTGATAGATTGAATGATTCGTCCCCTAAAGAAAGTGAAATCATGTAGATACAACTCACAAAATATTTTTTTTATGAGAAATTAGTAATTTGAATGTTTCCAGGAAGTCATGTATCTCCCTTGTCTTATATGGTCGCTTTTCCTTTAGGGTTGTTAATTGGAAGAGATAATGTTTTTCTTGCAAATATAAAGGGTAATAAGGATTAGGTAACCTACTGCACAATAATCCATTAATGTTCTCATAAATTATCTCCTTTTCTTGTTGTAACAACTTACCTCTCCTTGCAGTTCCTTCACTTGTTTTATTGCTTGATTCCTCTCCTTCTAAATTTTCACAAATTCTACAATTCTTAATTTTTCATCCCACTCCGTAATCTTATTGACCATTTCCTTGGTTTCTTCAGGAAGATGGCTTCATATTTGGGAAAGAGCGCTAATTTCTCCCATTGTTCTAGTACCCTCATCTTGTTTCGACATCCTCCTTTTGATCCCTTTTCTCTTCCTGCTACTCTATCTCAATTGTTGGTTCTTGTGTAATAGCAGCATCATCAATAGGTTCTTGTGGTATAACAATATTTTTATTTTCAGTATACTCTATTTCAACTATTGGTTCTTGTGTAACAGAATCATCATAAACATGTTCTTGTGGATTAGCAGATTGTTTTTCTTCTTCCTGCTCTGCCTTGACTGATGGTTCTTGTTTAATTACAACAGCATCAGCAGATTCTTGTGGAATAGCAGGTTGAAATTCTTTCTCTTGTTCCCCAACATGTACTCCAACTGAAACAGTAATAGTCTCCATGATTTTAGCCTCCTTAAGGATTTGTTGGTAGCCCATACAAAGTTTTTATGAGACATTAGATGATGCCATTTCTATAGCCTATGTCACCATATCCAATCCAATTTCGTTCTTAAAATGAATTTATTATTTAACCAAGGAAATTTGTTTCTTTAAATAATTTTCCTTTCTCATATTTTCAATTTGAATGAGAGGGTCAATTTTCGTCTTACCTGGTCAATTTGAACGACCTATTGTTCTTCTATCTTCTCTTTTGTTGTTGGTCCTTCTTTCTCTTTTTGTTTCTTTGGTTCTTGTTTAGGCTTCAATGTAACAATAGGTATTTCAGATGTAGAGGGTCCTTCCTCTGTAGACTTCTCCTATTTTTCTTTGTCCTGTTGCTCCTCAAACCCATCAAGTCTAGTTTTATTAGCACATTCCCCCTCAGTTGTAGTAGTATGTTTTTGAGTCTCTTCTGGTATAACAACCACTCGCATTCATTTCCCAGGGTTTCTTCCACCAATTGGATTTTTTGCTTTCCTTTTATGAACTATTACCTTCATTTATACTCTCGTCCTGATCCCTTCAAGTGTCTTCACTTCCTCAGCTCCAGTTTCAAGCACATCTACTATTCCAACAATTTCTTCCTCCAACACTTCCTCTACATCTTTCCTTTGATAAGTCACTAGACACCACCATAGTTTCTTCTGTTGGCATCTCCTTTCCTCGTCAGGATGAACTAGGGGTCGTTCTAATGGAACTCCACCTCTTAGGGTTCCGTCAACCAGTCATAGGAGGTGTACATTCCCAATCTGCTTAGATCATGTGGTTTTCTTTCTCTAGGAAGATGTACCAGTTTTAGCAGTAGGTGTTGTTTCACCGCTCGGTGATGCTTCAATACTTGGTGTTGTTTCAGTGCCAGGGGTTTCTTCAACAATGGGTCTTGCTTCAGCGCAAGATGTTGCTTCAATGCTCTCTTCATGCTCCTCATTTGCACGAGCACAACGTCTCATTATTAAATCATGTCATGGGATCCGTTGTCTCTATAATGAATGCACTATTATTAATTTAAGGATCACATGGTTAGTGATGCAAGTTTCTGGATGTTTTTCCCCTTTCACAACCTCTGCCATGTGTTGTAATGACTTCAACAAGTAGTATGGTAAATTAATTAACTACCTTGACCTTAGGTGTGCCAACAATTGAAATTGATAATTAAAAATAATCCCAAAATGGCCCTCACAGGTAATGAATTTTTGGATTAAGAGGGCTACATCATCCCAAGGGTGAGGAAGAGATGTTTTATCAAAACCCCTATGCTTGGGTGTCAATTATTCTCCCTCCTGTAAGAATATGGCCTTAGCTTTATAATTGGCCACTTTCATTGAGAACTACTATTCTCTTGTCCAAGGCAGCCCTAACACTTTTGCGATAACTTCTTCTGTAAAACAAATTTTGAAGCCCCTAACCACAAGTGTTATTCAGCTAAGGCTTGGGAAAACTCTAAAGCAACCAATTCATTGGAACCCTATAATTTTTCAAACTAATTTAGCCATCCATCCCTTCAAAATATTTCTAATGCTTCTGGATGTTGTAACAACACATTAATAGAGTCAGGTTCAAGTCTAGTTGTTGCTCCATCCATAGCTTCTCACAAGCACACTACTCCATCATGCTAGAAACCTATTACAGAGTTGCTTAAGCACACACAGATGCTTTCTCAGGGGACAATATCAAGGTGTTGGAATTACCAGTGGTTACTCCTTCTTATTTCCTGTTCAAAATTTTTAAATCAAAAGGACTTTCCAAACAATTTCACTAATCTCTGGATGTAACAACACAGATAATAAAGAAAAAAAAATAATAATGATGGAGTATTGTTACTAATGACGATGGTTACATCAGCTTAATTGTAAAATGTAATGATGTTAGAAAGGTATAATCATGCAGTATTATGGTAGGGTGAGGTATGTATTAATTGGATGAATAATTGAATTTCCTATATCTGGTCTGATTAGGAAAGGCAACACGTGCTTAAGAAACTGTTTGTGTAACAATAGGTCCTAGAACCTTAACTAATCCAAATCAGTAAAGGAACAAAAATGTAATCCTGTAACAGCAAGCTTCGACAGACCATCCAAACCTGAAACAACTCAGCCATTAACTATTAAACTATCTAATATGTAAGCACAAAATCCCTTTGCTCTTGGCCCTTAATCCCTTAACCCTTAATCCTTATACCCTAAATCCCATAATTCTCAAAGGCCTTATCCACTTAACCCCCAACACGTCATTTAATTAACTATTAAGACATATCTGGCACTAATTCCGTGGCTAAAAAGGGAGCTAACCAAGGAGGTAATGTAGGTGCAAAAAAAGGAGCCAAACCCGTTGTTATCACTGGCACTATTTACGATGCTACTTATAGCACTAATTTTCGGCATTATTTCCAGTGTTATTTCTAGTGCTATTTTTGTTGATATTTATGACTCTATTATTTCTTGGATTAGCGCCTCAATATTTTGGTCAGTGAAAGGAATGCAAATAATTGCATCATCCAAATAAATAACTCCAACTTTTTCAAAAAATTAGAGAAAAATACACTAAAACAGTCTTTGGAAGCAAAAAAGGGAACAAAAAGGGAGTCAATCACAAGGATTTGTTGTAGTGTAAGCACAATTCATTATATAATCGATTATTAAAGAAATTGTAACATCTTTTTCATTTGTGAGTATGTAACATTATATATAATATCTTACATAGGGAGAATTTTAGGGGCTAACATTTACAAATGGGTTAATTTTCCATGCTTTTCCAAAAAAAAAGAATTGCCAATTTCCATTTTTTTAAATGATATGCCCAAATTTTATAGGATAAAATTATTTATCCTAAAAATAGCTAGAATTGTATAGATTTCATATAAAATTATTAGAAATTTGAATATTTCTAGAAAAATATCACTAAACATTTTACAGATTGCATATTAAAAACTAGTAAGATCTCCCAAGGTTTGTAAATTTAAGATAAATTACTATCCACAAAATCTTCCCTTATCTTATACAAACCTAAAAATAAATTAATGATGATGATGATGATGATGATAATTAATGTCCACTTAGACCAAATTTGGTTTGTTGAGATTTAAAAGGTAAAGAGTTACTTGGTTTTATTTAGAAAAAATGTAACGAATTACTTGGTTTTGTTTAGAATTTTATTTTGTTCCTCAAATAACTTGAAGAGAAGCATTCATAAATCACCATAGTTTCATGATTTAAAAGGTTAGAAATGTCAATATTGTAATAAATATTTTAAAATTGTGATATTTTAAGAAAAAATGGTTTTTCATCTTTAGCCTTCTTAATCTCATAGAGATGATATACTCATTTGAACCACTACATTTTTGTTTCACTATGGATATCCTAAGATATTGATTTTATTTTAGCAATGTTGTTTTTCTTCAATATAGTAATAAAATAGAGAGAGATTTTTTATTTTCTATATTAGGGTTGAATGTCTCCTTATATTTTATTAATTTTATTTTATCCTCTAATTATTTATCACACCACAATTTCTTCTCAATGTTATGTAGTAATATATTTAATATTGTGTTTATTTTACAAAGTGACATTTTCTTTTATTACCTAATGGTTTAGCCTATACTTCGCATCTTTATGCAAACTGCTTTAGGCATAGACGATCTTTACTGGAGTTTGAAGCAATCGTAGGAAGTCTCTTGCCTTCCATGTTGTTTATCTTGTTATTGTACATTAGGTGCCTTGGCAAAACATACTTCTATGAGGATGATAAGATAGGGTGCACTACCTTTAATTTTGAAACTTTATGTTATAAAACACTTTTGAATATGTTCTACTATTCTACATCATTTTCTAAAGATCTTGTAGCCCCAAATTTCATAACCATATAAGATAAAAGTAGTGACAAGTATTCCAAAGATGACTTTCTTTTTATCCCATAATTAAATGTCTATTGATTTATAATTGTTCTTAAGTTCATAATAAATTTTCCACCCTCCATTTAACATTTTCCTAATATTATATTTCTAATTAAACATATGATGAAGATAGATTTTGAGACATTTGTATATAATTGCTTTGATCATACATGTAGCTAACCCTAAGGAATCTTTTCCAATTTATTGTAACCTTCTTTCTGTCATTATTAACAATCATACTTATACTACAACATAGTCCATACTCATACTATTTATTATTCTTAGTATTCCAGTTCATTCATATTCATACTATTTACTATAGCTTTGAATTGTACTAAATGCACACATTTGGTATATTCATATATTTTTTCTTACAATAATAGATCAAAAAATACAGGTTGTAAAAGGTATCAAGTTGTAATTTAGATAAATTAATGTAATTATATCATTTATATGGCTGGTAAATGTCAAGAGACATCAATCCATGATAAGACATCAAAACATTATTTGACGATACATATCAAGTTGTTAAAATAAAAATAAATATAAAAGGTAACTAAGTATAATTTTATTATTATTATTGGTATATTACTAAGAATTAATATACAAGTTAAATATTTATACATTTAAAAAACAAGTAATGTCTTAACTATGGAAATTTCCTCCACTATTATAGAGATTTTTAACATGTAAATACGTTTTGTTACAATATCCGGGTACCATAAAATACCACAGAAAAAACCATTACTCATTTTATATGACACTTGTTCATATGAACTCATTCGCGGCTCACACATTCCCATCTGTGCACACGACCTGAAGACTTGCTTTACCATGATAGTGTTTTCCAGCAGAGCAAACCCAGTAAACTCAAAAAAACTGAATAGCCTAGTAGGGCTTAATATGCATACCCTATTACTAATTCCCACCGTTATTAAACAGTACTCTGCTCCAAGATATATCTTCCCGGATTCCATATCCTGCATAGCTTCTCATGAATGATTTCCTCTTGTATAATTAGGTCGTGTGCCGCGTAGAAGACCAAAGACAGCTTAACGGGCCGTGAGCAGATGGTTCCGGCGGGGCTCCATTCATGCATCGCGACACGATGTGATCGTATTCGTCAAATTCATCCAGCAAACTCATTTCCAGCCATGAAGAGTTGAGAGACGATTTAATATAATAGTCAACCTATTTATGTTGCGATTTTATATAATAGTGAAGTCAATATTTTATTATATAAATTTGAAGTTAACAATGTCATGTATTACATAACATTAAGGTTAATCTTATTTAATTAAAGTTAATTAAAGTTAATGGTTAGTTGATTATAGTTAAGTATAGAAACAAAATTTAACTATTGCAAATCATAATTAACTAATTATACTAATAATTTAATTAGAGTTAACAATTATGGAACATAAACCAGTAAGATGAAACAAAATTAAACAGTTGTTATTTAAAGTTAATTATAGTTAATTAGAGGTAACTAAATACAATTAAAGTTAACCATTGAAAACCAAAATTAGTTATAGTTAATATCAATAAATATGAACCACAATGTACTTGAGTTAAGTGTAGTCAATCAAAGTCAATTGTAACTAACTATAGCCAAATGTCACCAACTAAAAGCTAAATATTATTAACCCAAAGTCAACTATGGGCAAACATGATTACTCATATTTAATTATAGTTAACCATGATCAAACATGTTTAACCATAGTCAAACATGGTCAATAATGTTCAACCATAGTGAATTGTGTTCAAAGCATGGTTAGTGATAGTCAATCATGGTCAAATATGGGTAGTCATGCTCAACCTTAGTCAATCATAGCCACTCATGGTTAACTATGGTCAACATTAGTCAATCATGGTCAAACATAGTTAGTCATGCTCAACCTTAGTTGACCATAGCCAACCATGTTTAACTATGGTCAACCTTAGTCAACCATGGGCAATCAAAGTCAATCATTATTGAACATGGTCAACAAAAGAGAACCATAGAAACATGGTCGACCATAGTCAACCATGGACAAACAAAGTTAATCATGGTTGAATATGGTCAACCATACTCAAACATGATCAAGAAGAGTTAAACATGGTTAACCATAGTTAAACATGATTACACATAATCAAAATAATTACTATTGTTATTATTATTTTCATTATACTATGATCTGAATTGGATCATTATATTGTTTGTCATCCATCTCAATGCATTTGGAGTGGAAAAAGTGGAGGAAATAGTTCATGGGACTATTTTTACCAGTGGTTCCCAGTTTTGCGAAATGGGGTTTGAAACCTTCCGAGAGCATTTTGAGGCATCAACCGACATTTTTTAGGAGTAATACTTTGTCGCTTTAGCACCACACTTTTTCATGCTATTTTAAACATAGAGACCTTTCCAACAACGCAATAAGCTCGTCAATTGGAGTGTGTATGCAAAGTTTATGTCACTGACAAGTTGACCTTCTTGTTTTCACACCTATAGTTTGGGAGGATGTTGCGTCAACTACCATTATTAATGGAAAAGCTATTAAGGTCCACGTGATTATGATGTAAAAGACTCTAGAAGAGTCTATTCTGTAACTCTAGTTAAGAGTTGATGTAGTCAAAATTAACCACTAGTAGGATATTGGACTGTGTTATAACTGAGCCACCAGGAGGAAGAAGCATTCCATTCTTCCAAGAGCATTTTGTTCCATAGCTGAGAAAATATAGCCAAAAGAGATAGGAGGTAGAGAACACAGAGAGGATTTGTGCACTCTAGCAGCGCATGGGCCACAGTCATTACTTGTTTGTACCTGCAGCCATAATTCTAGACAAAGAAAGAGAGTGAAGTAGTCTCACCTTCCAGCTAGTTTTTCTCCCAAAAGGGTTTCTCAAAGAGCATATATTGTGTCTTGTGTGTGTGTTTATTTTTTCGTTCTCTACTTTTTTGCATAATTTCCATTCACATGCATGCACTAATTACAGTTAAATCTACAGATATTATAGTTTAATAAACTATAATAGTGTAGAATTTTCAGAGTTTTTAATATAATATTATTAGATCTGTTGTGACGAACTATCAAGTGGAATATCCATGGTAGTTTATAGATCATACTAAAAGGAAATATTATTATTTATACTAATATCAACATTAATAGTTGTCAAATCCTTATCATGATTGAATTTGAAGGTTTTGTTCTATAACACAACCAAGGTTTGAAAATAGTGATACTTCAGAGGAAACACCAAAATATCCAATGTTGCAAATTAAACCACATACTTTCTAATGAACCAAAATAAACACTATCACACTCATTATTAGTTATATAATTATTTCTATTCAAAACTTTATTATTATTCTTATCCTTTTTCATACTATTATTATTGCACCAAGATAAGTAAAATGCATTCTACAATCCATTATTAAAAAATTGTAACATCCTTTCCTCCATCAAACTATAAACATGCTATTCCAAATGTTACTAAGTCATTAGTTACATAAATATTTCTATTTTTGTTTTTATTCATATTTTTATTATTGCACCAAGATAAGCCAAATGCATTTTATAATCAATTATTAAAGAAATTATAACATCATTTTCATTTGTAAGTGTGTAACATTAAATATAATAATCAAAATGAATTTTATATTTGTTGGACACCTAATCCTCAATGGGTTAGTGTGGAAGTTGAATGGAGAAAGTAGTCCAAGAGACCTTGGGATGTGAAACCCAATGGTCACAACAATGTACTATAAATGTATATCATTTGTCAATAAAAATAGTACTACATGTTTTATCTTTCATATTTCTCTTGCTGCCCATGTGTGTTTAACATGGTATCAGAGCTGCTAGGTTCCTAACCTGCTAAATCTTAAGTGAGTTTATGTGACCTTTATGTCTATTTTACTATCAAACCTACACTACTCAGAAATGTCATTTTCATGAGCCTGTCAGCATTTACATATAAATTATGTGGCCATAAGTGTTTGTCAGTCCTTAACGCTAAACACTGCCATACGCTAATTCCTTTCATTTTCCAAGTTTTCCATTATTGCATAATGCTCCTTTGGAAATACAAATGGTTTCAACAGTTACTCTGCTGAACCATTATATGTGCAGACGAATTCCATAAGCCTCTCTTCTTCGTTATCTGACCTCTGGGACTGTATACGCTGCACCTGACTCTGGCTATTTTAAGACTCTCTTCTCTGTAACGTGACCTCTGTCACTGTGTATGTTTTTGCTGCATGAGGATTCGAAATAATAGTCAATTGGTTTCTGGCTAAGCATGACATCACATAGAATGTTTTGAGTTGAACGTTTCAGCGCATGTCACTGCATGATAGCTGCATACAAAATGCATCAACTCCCATATGTATCTGTCGCTTTCACTTCCATACACTCTACTTTGACTGCCATATGCTCTGCTTTGTCGAGAACGATGCTGGACACAGAGTCCTCCTTATAAATGTGGTGTTATGTTGTTCCTTCGCACCTCCATAGGCTAACCCTATAGCCACTGCTATCAACCCTCCAAACAACTATGACTCGGTTGGAGTAGTAACAACAAGAATTCTGACGCTGGCAAGGAGGCCAGGAAGGAGCGTAGTGATGTTGTGATGAAATGATGCTTCTGTATGCCTGGTCCTTTAGAAGCTGGAAGATATAAGAGCACGAGACCTTTTCCCGTGTGGCGACACTTGCATTGCTAAATGAGGAAGCAACGAATGGATAAACCCGCTGATTGTCCACCATTGAAGAGCTTTGCAAGGATGTTTATAAAGTTGCATTACATGGTGATTGTCTCTCTACCAGTTTTCTAATCTTGTGACCCTTGAACTCTCATATATCGTAGTAACATCCTCGTGTAAAAGGAATCAAAACAATTGACTGAGGAAGTAAATATATGTCACTAAGCACCATAACAGTACTTTGTTATCTTACCACCATTCACGCTTGTTAGCTTACCACCTATTATGGCACACTAGTCCATATATAACTATTACGTTAACCACATATACTCCTCCATGTACCTCGACTCCTTGATTCCTTGGTTGAATGGTATGCAATACCACCATACAACTTCCGACCCACAACATTGAATACCACAATTTCCATACTGCCATACTTCTGTCATAATAATGCTTTGTTAAGGTATTATGTTGTTACCATTGCAATACTCGATTACGTTGAATCTAACTCTGTTTAATGATGTGGGACCCGACTCTTGAACACTAGTTATATACCTCCTTTATAATTACTATCCATACATTCTAGTTACACTAGTCATACGTTGACCGCTCATATCACTACATTCTTACCTGCACGATAATTCAATAAATTTGGAGGAAATCTAGAACTTGTTATTTTGTGGAGATTAGTGTTGGTGGTATCTCCCCCTTCGTGCGTCGCATTTAAACTGAAGCATAATGCTAGGTCATTATATTGAAAGAGAAACTTTGTAGCTAGAATGCAATGAAGAAGCAACCTCGTGTTCCACTAGCCAATGTAGCACTGACTGTAATGTGGATGTCTGGTTAGGTTTCAACAACAACTTTTTTTATTCAAGTACAACAAAGTGACAGAATTTAATTGTTTTCCTACGACCTGAAATTGCAAGAACAATTGTTAAACTTTTGATGACTTGCCAAGCAGCGTTATGACTTGCCAAGAAGCGTATGGAAGGTGGAATGTTATAATAGCCTCTAGGGTGGTCAGACCCTTGGCATCCAGCTTCGAATAAACAATCTGTTGTAGCTATTCCGGCTTTGCCTGTGTAATCAGATTGAAGAAGTTGTTGCCTCAGATTGTCTTCTTTATTCATCATTGCAATCTTATTATCAAATTAAGGCTTAAGAACAATCCACATAAAATTAGTCTATGTCGATCGGAATACCTGTTATCGTATTACTCTGAACGCCCTGTCATACTATCAATTTGGCATTCAAAATTCCATCTTCAAATAATTATTCCCACGTACTTCAAATAATTATTTTATTAATTTCGATACTTGCATTTCTATAATTCAAAAGGAAGATAATCCACAAGGGTATTGCCTTTTGATAACCATAATTTCTTCTTTGAAAGTGATTATGTTGGGGGATTTTTGGGAATGACAGAGTTCAATGTTCATAAGAATTGGGAACTGTTTATATTCTTTAAATTTGCAGCAATTTGGCATTATTTAGGAGTTCAGTGGAAATGGTTTCAAGCCAATACTATCCTTTGTAGATTGAATTGGTGTATTTTCTTAAAGGTTGTTCATATCAGAGATTATTATTGAACTAGATTGAATTTGTTGCCAGGACAAGTTCCATTGGATTCAAGGCTGGTACAGGAAAATATCTTTTTGAGGCTTGAATTGCTTGTAGCCTTGTTGGAAGTTAAATTCTCAGGTGAATTGGAGAAAACTCATTTTTGAATGAGGATTCTGTTTTCCGGATATCACCATTCTTTGTGTGTTGAATCTATTGCAAGTTGATTGATTTGAAGTTGTTGTCATAAGTTTATATAAAAGAGAAATTGGTGTCCATCTTTTTCTCATTGATTTACTATTTTTTGAGGTTAAATATGGCTCCAATTGGTGCAATATTAGAGTTAGTGGACAATTTAATACTCTCTACTATGGATAATACAGTCAAAATCAGCGAGGATTTTCTCACCGATATTCATAGTTGTTTACAAGATGTACATGAAAAGATTAACTTTTTACAACTTGAATCTCAGCTTTAGCAAGAAGAATTAAAACAGAGGAATCATCATTCTGAACATGTTTATGTTCAGAACATTGAGACTGCAACCCATCATAAGCAAGTCAATAATGTTACAGTTGACTCAGATTTAGTATCCAATAAAGCAGCAGTTGTACATGCAGATGCAGAAACTCAGTCTGCACTTCTCAAGCC